>VMBQ01001990.1:11052-39401 GCA_007657795.1 Dreissena rostriformis
TTATTATTATTATTATTATTATTATTATTATTATTATTATTATTATTATTATTATTATTATTATTATTATTATTATTATTATTATTATTATTATTATTATTATTATTATTATTATTATTATTATTGAACAAAAACAATTGCTTAAAAACATTAATAAAAAGAATACATACCGTTCAATTGAACAAACTCAAATAATGTTTCAAAACAAGCTATACAAAATAATTGTGTATTAATATATTATGATAGTAACATGATCGTTTTTTTTCTGCAGGAAGAGGGAGGCGCAGGGATGGAGTTTTAGACGTGTCAAACATTATCAATCGCTCCATGTTGGATCCTACTCATGTAGACCACGGTGGTAGTTCCGGACTTCCGATTGGCAATGTCCATGTTGACATGCCCGGAGAGCACGGTAACCAGGCGACCGTTGCCGTTGTTCACAGAGAAGGAGGTCAGTCACCGGGACATGTTGGTCAGGTAGCTAGCCCTGGAATTCCGATTGGTAGTGTACACGTGGATTTGCCAGGTGAGCACGGTAACCACGGCGACACGGCGGTTGTTCACAGAGAAGGAGCTTCCTCCCCAGGACATGTTGGTCAGTTAGGTAGCTCTGGAGTTCCGATTGGTAGTGTACACGTCGATTTGCCAGGTGAGCACGGTAACCACGGCGACATGGCGATCGTTCACAGAGAAGGAACGCTGCCTACCGTGAACCTTGGGGGATCAGGTTTTTCTCCCAACGGACCGTTGCCAGGTACGCAAGGATTCGGATTTTCGCCTCTTGCGCCAATGCCAGAGCAAGGTTTTCATCCCCGGGATCCGTTCGGAGGAGGCCCGGGAAAACCACGCGATCGCCGCCCAGGCGGTGTAAGAGATAATCATTCTGGAGCACATGTTGACTTACCAGGGCAGCACGGCGATCCCATAGGCTGGCCTGGTATACCGATCGGACCGGTTTTTCCTGCCGACGAGCTTCCGGGAACTCCAACCGATCCATTAAGACCTCGCCGCCCCCGAGGCCGGGGTCGCGGCTGGCGAAGACGTTTTCAAGATGACTTTCCAGGACCAGTTGGTGTTGACTTACCAGTAGTCGACTCCCAAGCGGAAAGAGGTGGTCGACGTGGTACACCCGACCACGAACATTCTGCGCCCGCGCCTACGAATCCAGGATCTGGACACGGTACACCCGAGCATAAGCACCAACCGCCTACACCTGCGCCTGCAAATCCAGGGTCTGGTATAACTGTCGTCCAAGTGAGACAACAGAATCCGCTGGGAGCTCTTGGAGACGCTTTAAGGTCAGCGTTCGGAATCGGTGGCGGAAACGGCGGAAATCTGATCGCTGCCCTGCTAAATAATGCCGGCAACTTCCAACAGCCGCCTCAATTCGGTCCGCCCCCTGGAATGATGCATCTGGTTCCACCCAACTTCCAACAGCCGCCACACTTTGGTTCGCCCCCCGGAATGTTTCGCCTGGGTCCCTCCAACTTCCAACAGCCACCACATTTCGGTCCACCACATGGAATGGTAAACCTGATTCCGGGACGCAACTTCCAGGCTCCCCCGGGAAACCCCATTGACGGGCTTCTGCAGTCGGTACTCGGCAATCTATTTTCGGGCTAACCAATCGTTGACAGTTTCTAATTTATAGAAATCCTACTTAAACAGTTAATATTTATTACTATATGTGATGTTGGTGTTTGTCGGTGAATAATAAGCGAATAAAAATATATTAAATGTTAATGTTTTGTTGTTGTTTTTTGCAATTTCAATGTTTCCAAGGCGGCCCTGGCTTTATTGAAGAAAGCGGGCAACATTTAGTTATTTCGCATGGTTTTTATTTGTTATATTTCTTACAAGAATATTCAATTTTGCACTGAACGTTGCGCAAACGTATATTGTGATAATTACGTAAATCGCTATACTAAATGGCGTTATTATTTTATAAGAAAAGGTGATAAAACAGACAATACATTAACACGTTGGGAACAGTCTTTCAAATTATTTTCCCTCCGCATCGATGGTAATATTTTGACCTATTGCCCTGTGTACTTCTGGAAAATAAATCGACATTCCCAAATATGATTGAAATGTCTGTGTAATGAAATTAAGGACTAATAAAACGAGGGCTTTTATCAACCGTTATGTGTGTGATTAAAGTTTAATTGTTTACGAGTATTGGTTTTCCCGTTAGAGCTCTATATATTTTAGTGTTTTGTTTCAACGCTCACAAACGCATGTGTTTACTGGAATAGAACGGGCAAGTGATAATCATACAAGGCTCGCTAAAAAAACTTGTTGACTACATACAATCGTGTAACTGCCATACTACGAACAATAATCAGGTTGTCCGTCTGGCCGTTCGTTTGGCTTTCGGATTTCTTGTCCAATCTATAACTCGAAAACAATCAAAGGTATCAGCATGACATTTCAAATGTTAACACATTTTGTTAACTCGGAAACTATCAGAGGTACAGAGGTATCAACATGACATTTCATTGGTTAACAAATTGAAGTGTAGTCTCTGTTAGACACACGAATTATTACTCTTGCTACCATATTCTGACACATAAAATACATGAGTCACACATTTCCATCTAAATCTTAATAATAAATCTCGACTAGCAAAGCCCGACTAGCAAGTTAGTATGATAGGAATGTGGGATCTTTCAGACTGTTTATTATGTGCGTTTAATATGTTTTTATATAAATCATATCACGGCGGTCAGTTAAACTACTCACTATTTCCACACTCAGCATGTTTACCAGTATTAACATGATTAAGTGTGCATGCTTATTCCAGTAAATGACGACTGACAAATGCCACTATTGAATCAGAGGTAGGGGCATATTCGAATCTCGACAAATGTTATGTGGCTGGTTCAGGAATCTAACAACACGATTGTAGGATATGTAGTTATCCAACGCAGCAGGTCGAACCGTACCTTGATCACGTCCACGATGTGTTTCCAAATAATCAATATATGTTTAATTGAACGCTGAACTGACAGTACCCGTAGCTGAAACCAAGATTATAGTTTCACTTAAACTTGAAGCAGGTATACTGAATAAACACGTGTTATATTTGAGAACGAATAATCGAGATGAAATTCGAATAAGTAAGATACAGCGAAAGACACCACGCACATAAAGATTACCATAACGTTTTATACATAAATAATTCGCATTAACAGCAAACAGAGTATTAACAAAAGCAAAACAAATAAATTGTCAATACTTTGGGCACATGTTATTTAGTATCAAATATTGACGAATAACGATCAAATTTGTCGGATAAATTTCTCGATTCTAAATTAAGTATGTTTAATAGTTAATTATCTATTAGTACCAATAAATAAAACGTATTGGTACTATTATTTCATCGCGTTTAAAAATAGTTATTATAATAATAAATATAACATCTTACAGTATCTTACAGTATAATATTATTTTTTATTTAAAAGGAGTAGATCTTTTTCAAGCTTTCTTTAGGTATCGTTAGCCAGTTCTATGGCACTATATACGTGATGTTTATTTGTGCCTAAATTAAGGATTTAATGGATATTATAAGCCTACTTTATGCTTAAAATAAATATATATTTAAAACATTTAGTTGACATTCCCTACTTACTTTCGCGTGATAAAGTAAAAATATGTTTAAATATGTAATAAAAACATTCTTCCGTTATATTTTAAAGCGCCCACAGACATTCAACAAAGAAGCGGTGGACGTTAGACACGATATTCAAATCGCCGATCGGTCAGTCTGCACAGGGTGTCACATCACTAGTGTTTAATAAACCGGTGTGGGTACTATGGTGGTCATTTCTACAGAGACCTCTGTACAGGCGACAATATAATTCATAATTTGTAACAGAAATTAATGTTAACATTAATAATATTGCGCAGGAAATAGTAGTAAGAAAAATACACAACTTAAAGAAAGCATTCTTCAGGAAATTGAAAACATGATCAAGCAAAGTACAAGAAAATATTCTGATGAACTTACAAACAAATTGAAAAATGCTGGCTACTGACCATTCAATATTTAAAAGGAAGTCGAACGAGGAGCAATATAAGATAAAAAAAAACAAAACATAGTTACGTTAAAGTTGGATGAGGCGATTAGCATTGAGAATTCATTACATGCAAAAGCACTGACAACAGAAGGTAACGCACTTGATGCAGTATACATCATCATCATTTGAATCATCCGCCCGAAGATTTGATTCTTATTCCGTCATTAGCCACCATCCCACGTCGCTACAGTCGTTCAGGCAGGTGAGCGTTTGCCTGTGCCCCAGTGTCTCCTTTGACATATAAACACGAAGTAAACGTTTTTAATTTCTACCATGCATGTTTAAATATGCCAATTCAACTGAGTATAAATCTATTTATTTATCCATTAGTATTGCAGTACATTTGTGTTTGTTTTGTTTAGCTTCAAAACTTAACTATATTTGTTCCTTGTGTCAGCATAATGGTATTACATTTTACTCAATAAAACGACCTTTGTTCCACGCTTTGATAGTGTAATGAACATTTTCTGTCGGTAACTGAAATAACGACTGTTAGACATGTTTAGCGAGTGACTATCTGTAACAATTACATACAATGTAGTTAGTTATATGCACAATAAAACCTGGCAATTTAGATTTCTGCAAGAAACGTGGCTATGCAACAAAACAGAATTGTCATCGTTTTACCAACTCATTTATTTCAATTTAAATAACTACAATTCAAAGCAAGGTCTGCATATAAGCTACCTTCACACACATTTCAACGCAATACCTCTATCAAAGCCTTGACATAACTGGCCCCAAGCTAGGTCTTCACTTATGCTACCTACACACACAATTTCAGCACAATATCTTCAATCAAAGTCAAGATACTAATTGTAAACATTTTGCAATATTTTTTGACATTGACCTTAACCCGACTGGCCTCAAATCCAATGCCCTTTTATATCTGCATGTACGCTACATTTGCAGCAAAACATCTCAATTCGAAATCATGTTATTGAAAGGAATTCGTTTTTTTTTTGTATCGGTATTTAAAAGAAAAAATGTATCTATTTTTAACAACAGTGACCTTGACAAAACTGCCCCCAAATGCTGTTTCCTCATGCAAGCTTGCTTTAACCAAAGTTTTATCAAGATCGGTCAATACAAACTAAAAGTATAGTATTTATTGAAAAACACAAACCCTAACCAAAATAGTGAGCATAATTCTGCTTAATTGCAAGTCAGAGTTATGATCCTTAGTTAACGACCATTTATAATGACAACTAAGACTTACATTGACATTTAATTTAATAAATGTGGTGTATATTGATATAATGAGTTGTTGCAAACAAACATTAACCTGCACTTTTATAAGTACTAAAGGTTGCATAATTATGATACATTGCATGTGACCTCACATGATGATCCCAAAGACATGTGAATATGTATAGTAGTTACATATACATGTGCTTGTTGCACGCAAACCCGAGCATTAGTTTCGTCTTGCTCGCAAAGGTCAACCGGACTTTAATAAGTTCAAAATGGGGGCATAATCGTGCAAAAAAAGAATAGTCGAGCTAAAAAACAAACACGGGTGTCTTGAACCTAGTAGTTCCACGTGCAAACGCTGCTGCTCGATTCATGTCTAGTAGAGTACTGTTTAGATAATAGCGCATTGTACGTTATAAAGACGTATGGTTCAAATGAAGTACACTACTGCCTATGTACAATGCTTTGTATGCGTTACCTTTCTTTTGCTTGTGATGGATACTCAATGCTATTTGCCTTTTCCATCTTAAACGTAACTTTGCTATTGATATGTTATTGTTACTCGTTCGATTTCATTTTAAATAGCGGATGCTCAGTAGCCGACAATTCCGAAATACGTGTACGTTCATCTGACTTATTTCCGGTACATAGCTTGATCATGTTTCCAATTCCTTCAGCATGTCATCTGTATGTTGTGTCATTTTCATTTCTACTGCGTTCTATGTATTTTCAGATCCATGTTTTACATATTTTAATTATACTGACGCCTGTTCAGACGTCTCGCTAGAAGTTACCATTGAACTGTCCATACCCGTTTACTGACCACTAGTCAGGTGGAACACCTTACAAACTGCCCAATCATCGTTTTGTTCATTTTCATTTTGAGACAATAGTTCTCCGCTTAACGATATACGGCTGAGAGCCATATTTAACTTCTAGAGACTGATTGCCCAAGTGGGAGCGCGTACGAAATCGGTCAGAATAAATAGTGTGCTCAGAGTAATAAAGCAAACATCGAACCCCTTCTGGCTGACTCTTCCATGGCTATTACGATAGTTTTAACGTTCTATCTGTATAAGTTTATGACAATGGATATATTTTTATTTATTGATAATAACAGCTTTATCAAATCATGTGTCAGCGTTTTGGTTACAACGAACGGGCGGCAAGATATAGACATTTATTGACATCTTAATGATAACCAAACGTGGTGTGTTTATGGTCAACTTCGCTTTACGTACAGACGTAACAATCGTGCTGTGATAAACATAGTGTGTGTGCGATGGATTTTGTCAATGATATTGCCTTTTTTTGAGAAGTATTTCATAATAGTCACGCCGTTTAAGACAAAATTAAAACACTGACACGCGTCCAAAACTTCTAACAGGCTTACCTTTTTGCACGAAAATTACAAACTTTTAAGTGTACACGCATTGTTAATGTTTAAACCCCTTATTTGAGAAATTGTTCAAAACGTTCATGTACTATTTAAGAGAAATTATAAGTTAATAATCTTGATCAATGTTTCAAGAAGCAATTAATGTTGTCAAAGCCATGATTATTAAAGTTGCAATATCAATAACATAACTTGAATATATGGACAAAAAATAAGGAACTGCGATTTTTAAATAGACTGTACTCATGTACTCGCTCTTTCCCCATTTTAACTTTGTCTAAACATTGCGATATATGGCACACAACAACCATTTATCTGCGCATGCGCTAAACACGGTTTACAAAGAATTAATTTTCGCATTGGCGTATTAGCTTAGTGCATCATTATATTCGTTTGCATCGGTGAAGTTATTTGACATAAGAAGCTAAAATTCGGCACATGTCCATAAGAAGGAATGTCACCAAAACGTATGTGAATACTAAAATCAATTACACTGCGTACATATCTCTTTAGACCAGGGGTGTGTCCAATTTGAAATATTCGCAATAAAGCTAGTTGTTACTAAATCAATAAACAATTATGTATTGTTGTAAAACAGCTACTACGCGTGTCACACGATCTAAGTTACTATTACACTTATGTGAACACGCAGGTAAAACATTCGATGTATAACAATAACTTATCAGTTTTAAGTCACGAACGGTTGGTTTCTTCGACGTCGCCAAATAACCAATCACGAAAGTAAATCCGCCAACGCTATGGGGCTCAACGTATACACTATCAACATGACGTCAACTGCGGTTAATAAAAAGAAGAATGATTTTGCAGCCGGTAAGTTATTGGTCGGCAATTAATGAGGCATAAAGTACTATACTTGTGTCATCGAAAACACATTCATTACTAATACGCTAATTTAGTGGAAAATAGCATTATTGCACTGATATATAAGCTTAAACGACACACTTTTTTCTAGCATTCAATCTAGAGAGATGTCGTTAGTAAGGACACATATTTATTTTTTTCTTGTTACTACACTGTGTATTTTTTCGAAAGTACATGGACAAAATTCAGGTAACTACATTGAATTGCATTTAAATACTAATTGCTAGTTCGTATTAGTAATATGCATCTTACACTATTATTGTTGATGTTGTTTTCTATTAGTATTATTAGTAGTATTATTAGTAGTGTTGTTGTTGTTTTTGATGTTGGTGTTGTTGTAAATATTATGAATATTTTAATTATACAACCAGGTCGATATGTGTATAAACCAATGATACCTTATAATAGTTATTCACAATTTGTACACATGTAGTGTGAGTACATTGATACCGTGTCCTCTATTTATACATTGATATTTTGTTTATCCAGGGACACAAGATGGTTTTGTAGGCGCATCCGACATTTTTAATGGCGCCAGCGTCATCGGGTCCGCCATGATGGATCAGTCGTCTGCCGCCGGTGAGTTCGCGAGTGGATTCCCAGACGCGAATGGCGCGCCACTTTCGAGGCAGCGAATCAGAGTCGATGTAGGACCTCAAGGCGGCGATGGCGACATTGCGCAATCACGTTCTAGAAGCATGCATGTGAAACCTCCCCCGACATTTTTCCACGGAGACAATGTCCATCACGCATCAGGAAGTCCCACACAGGTATCGGCATTCGTTGATCTCACCGGCGGCATTCAGGCCGGCCCCGGAAATGTAGTTGCCGTGAACGACATTGAAGTCCTAATGCCTGTGGTCAGCCAGGCACCTACTAATGGTTTCAGTAATTCTGGGGGATTTGACGGCTTCATACAAGGCGGGAGCTCCGGTCTTCCGTGGGAACAGCCATCGCAGCCCGCTGAGAACAAACTTCCACCGGGTATAGCTTTTATGGGTGGTAGTTCCGGTACAACAGTAGGTCAGACGCTTGGGGATACCCGTATCGGAAACAGGAGGCGCCCAGCTTTTGTGGAAACTGAGATCCCTGTTGCCGGAAAGCCGAGGTTCACTCCTGGTGCGTCAAATCTCGGTAACGTTATCAATCAAGGAACGTTTCCGTCAAGTAACGTTCATATCGATATGCCTGGGCAACACGGCAACACTGGCGGTACGGCGGTTGTTCACCGCGATGGTTTCAACACGGGGGCAAACCTTGACACTTTCATCTCAAGCGTGGATATGCCAGCTCATCACGGTAATACTGCGATTCCTCTGGCCATACACAACGGAAACGGCCAACCGAATTCTGTTGGAGGTGTCCATATTGACATGCCAGGGGAACACGGCAACACTGGTCCACTTCCGGTTGTCCACAGACAGCCCTTCAATCCCACTGAAAATGTAAATCAAGGGCCGTCAATTCCGGCAATGAACGTTTTTGTTGACCAACCGGGCGTTCACGGAAACACCGCTGGCATTGCCCTGGTCAATAGAGCACGAGTAAATCCCGGCGCTGTGTTGAACCCAGGCGGTCCGTCCCAGGGCTTCATCGGCAGCGTTCATGTCGACCTGCCTGGAGAGCACGGAAATACCGGAAATGTCCCAGTTATTCATAGAGACACCGGGTCTGCGCATGTTCTTGGTACTCAGCCAATAGGAACTGTTCACATCGATCTACCTGGAGAACACGGTAATTCTGCTAACATCCCAATAGTACACAGGGAACATGTTCCGCCTCGGACCCAATCCCCAACAGCCACTGGTTTTGGGCGTCCAATTGGAAGTGTCAACGTCCAACTTCCAGGCACACATGAAAACAGTGGGCCGTTAATGGGTGACGTACATGTCGATATGCCCGGTCAGCATGGTAACCCGGGTAACCTCCCTGTAGTACACCGCGAAGGAACGGGAAGTTTCAGCAATCCTGGCGTTGTATTTCAATCTGGAGCGCAATTTGGTGGTTCTGGATTTCCACCGCTAAGTAATGTCCATGTCGACATGCCCGGAGAGCACGGTAACCAAGGAAACGCTCCGGTCAATCACATAGAAGGAGTTCAGTCGTCAGGACCTTTCGGTATATCTGGTGTTGGGTTTCAGCCCAGAGGTCAGTTAGGTGGCCCCGTAGTTCCGAATGTTAATGTACATGTCGATATGCCCGGTGAACACGGAAACCAAGGCCACGCTGCGGTTGTTCACAGAGAAGGAACTCTCCGCCCTGGTCCTTTCGGCGCCCCAGGGGTAGGATTTCAACCAAGACCACAGTTGGGGGGCTCAGGTGTTCTACCGGGGAACGTTCACATTGACAGACCCAGGGAGCATGGTAACCCAGGTCAGGTCGCCGTTGTACACAGAGAAGATTTTCCTCCCACCGGACCGCTACCAGGTAGATTTTCACCGCTTGCGCCAGAGCCAGACTTTCATCCCAGGGGTCCTTTCGGTGGAGGTACGGGAATCCCACGCGATCGCCGCCCAGTCGGTGTTAGAGCTGACCGTTCTGGAGCACATGTTAAATTTGCAGGGGAGCACGGCGATCCTTTAACTGGGCATTCCAGTCGAGTACAGCCTTTTGGAGGGCATCGCATACTGATCGGACCGGTTGTTGCCACTGGAGTACTTCCGGGAACCCCCAACGTCCCGGTACCACCTCGCCGCCCCTTCGGAGGCCGAGTTCGAGACAGGCGAATTCAACTTGACGCCCCTGGGTATGTTGGTAGCGAAATAGTCGACTATAGAGCGGAAAGAGGCGGTCGACGCGGTAGACCGGAGCAAGATCCTTCTGCGCCCGCGCCTACGAATCCAGGATCTGGCATTACTGTTGTCCAAGTCAGAAGACAGAATCCGCTGGGCGGTCTTGGAGACGTTATGAGGTCAGCGTTTGGGATCGGTAGCGGAAACCCCATAGGCCTGCTCGGCTCCCTGCCGAACAGTGCCGCAAACGTCCAACCGACACCACTTTTCCGCCCACCCCATGGAATGAGGCAAATGGTTCCGGTACGCCGAATCCAGACTCCCTCGGCTGACCCTGTCGGCGGACTGATCCAATCGATAATTGGGAATTTGTTTAGGGGTTAGCCAATCGTTCAGAGTTTCTAAATTATAGAAATCCGATTAAATTATTTAATAATTAGTAATGTAGGTAATGTTGCTGTTATTCAGTGTATAATGTGTATTATGAGTATGATTTGCTAGTTTTTTGTACGAATAAAATATTGTAAATATTAATATTTTCTTTTCGTTTTTCCTTTTACAAAGTACCGATTTTTTTAGATTTGGTTACATTCAGAACGAGAATATGTGGAAATCACTCACTGGAGTAGTGGACGGTTAAAAAAATACTTTGGTTATTTTACATTTGATATAACCATCACAATACTAGTTCTACGTTTGACACGTTATAATGTAAGTCAATAAAAAACGCTCCGTAATGAGGTGCTCAAACCTTTACAGGCCAGTGTAGCTTGCCGCCGTGACCTTTGGATCAAATTATTTGTGCAAAAAAGTAGAAAAACTTTAAATATAATGTTTATATTAGTATGCTCGAATATTTTTTAATGGTTTAAAGTTTGTATATATGATCTCAGTTGTGTTGTTGTTGTTGTTTGTTTCCAAAACAAATTTAACGTACATGAATAATAAAAAGAACTAGAATACAGTTCTGAATAAGTGGTAGCAGACAATCAACTAAACGAGAATTTTATACAATTGCAAACTGTTTTCTTGTGGACAGTCAAACATGTATTAATGTACAAAAACATGTACACTATTCAGAAACCCCCACCAAAATGTGGCGTGTTCTGAGAAAACTGGGCAAAATGCATGTGCGTAAAGTGTCATCCCAGATTAGCCTGTGCAGTCCGCACAGGCTAATCCGGGACGNCACGAATTTCATTCGTCGTGATCCATGTTTCTTTTGATGTCACAGCTAAAAAACCTTGTCACGTTTTCACCTTGCATCAATCTTAAAACAGCCACGATTCACACGCCTAATTGTTGATGTATCACTAAATGGGATGCAACCATTGAAAACACTTTTAATTGATTAATATTGTTAATGTGTTATATTCCTTTCTTGTATCGTGACTTTGCGCCACATAACATTCTGCAAATGTAATAGAAAAAAAAACAGCGCACAAACTGACTGCTAACTCATTACCAACATTTTTATTGTTTAATCAGATATTCCTATATTCAAAATTAAGAATTAACTTTGATATTTATTCGACATTAAATATTATTTAATAAATATATTAATTCATATGTTTACTAATATGTAAATATATCCTCATTTAATCCATAAATTTATTTAACCTTACCTTTATGGCTATCGTATTTGAATTAATTATCTCTCAATGTATTATTTCATCCGCAGTTTTGAGCCTCGTTCTGTGAAAACTGGGTTTAATACATGTGCGTAAATTGTCGCCCAAGATTAGTCTTTGTAGTCTGCATAGGCTCATAAGGGACGACACGTCAATTTCCGGGGTTTTTTATTTTTCGTTTGAAGGAAGTCTTTTTTAAACGAAAACCCAGTGTAGGCTGAAGATGTCGTCCATAATTAGCATGTGCGGACTGCACATGTTAAACTGGGACGACACTTTACGCACATGCATTCTCTGAACGAGGCTCATCTGCTATGTGTAAGGTGAGCACGCTGAGACCTGCAATGATTCGTTCGATGCGTTTAACAATCGATTGCATGTTATGCGAAAATGTTGTTAATAATAAAACAAAAATCACTCCATTCAATTTAAAATACGGAGTTTTAGATAAGTTGCAAAAAGAACGGTTCATTGTCATAATGTTTAAGAGTAATTATATGTATCGATCATGATATGATGGTTGTTGTTTAACTTATCTCGTTGTTATTGTTTTTGTTTACTGTCTGCATGATATGAATAATAAAAAGTTAATATCTTATTGCGCAAGTCATAACACCAGACAACGCAAAAAAAGTGTTACAAGTAAAAAAAAAATGATTTGAAATATTCAACGAATTTATATAATGTCTACACATAAAAATCGAAGACGACGACGAAAACGACTAAGACGACGATGATAAAAACACATTTAAAACATATAATAAATGATTTGACATAACATTTTTCTCTCACGCGCCAAGATATTTATAGGTTTTGATGAATCACATAATTGTGCGCATTGTTATAGAGAGCAGTCCATCAATTCTAATTGAATTTTGATTTAACATAATAAAACACACTGCATATAAATAGCGTTAAAAATGAAGAAGCAAACATCAATTATTTCAAATTCTAATATGTTTAGGCACAGTGCTATTGTCGATTCAGACCAAACAGAGAGCTCTTCTGCAGGAATGCACGAACTAACTTTGTTAATGAATATTAAACACGTATTTTAATAAATATTATGCGGGCAATTAGTTTTGGACAATTTACCATAATATGACTACTGTTTTTTAATACGCTGAACATATTAATTTTCTTTGCACTGACAAACAATTCAATCAATCGGAAAAAAACTGCGGTTATAAAGTTGTTCTAATACTGACAGACATACACGGATAACCAGCAAATGGCGATGGTGTTGTTTTACAATATAAACTAAAGCAGCCTCAGCCAAAGAACATCAACAGCAGCAGAATCAACGCCAAGAGTCAGTGTCCATCACCATGACGACGATATACGTACTCGTGGCTCTTCTCGGTGCGACGCATGCCTTCAGCGGTGTTCAAGCGCATCATGCTAATAATGACACACGTTTGCTTGTATTTTCAGTGTTTATGTTAACAGGTTATTGATTTAAAGATGATACTTCAAAATATCCGTCGATTTTCCTTATAAAAGTACTGGTTGTAAACAAGTCGTTCTTTCTTATATTATTTGATAACATGTTATTTCAAAATAAGACTGTTTCGTAATCTTTCAACGATCTTAAAAACTTTTTTACTTACAACATAACTTAATTACAAAATACATAACGTTTATTATGATGACCAAGGAAACTTTATTTTGCTCGATTAAATCTAGGAGAAACCAGATTGTTAATATATATTGGCCCAACACTGAAATACCGAACTTTTTTCAACAATATTTCGGCGAAAATTGACACGATTGGTAATGAATCTTTCTTGATTTGTGGGGACTTTAATTAAGTTTTTAACCCAACTCTTGCTAACGATAATTAGAAAACCGCTTACATTAAAATTCAACACAAACGGTTTAAAACATATTGATCAACGCAATCTTTCAGACCCTTTCAGAGTTAACTATCATAATTTGAAATTATACACATGGAGACGAACAAGGCCTTTACAACAATGTAGGCTTGATTGTTTTTCCTTTTATCTCCGCTTTTATTACCAGGAGTCCACGATGTAAATATTATGCCGAGCTTCCAATTCGATCACTCGATTGTAATTATGTCTTTACAATTTACGAACTTTAACCATGGCAAAGGTCTACGGAGGATATTTATAATTTGTTAAGTGGTTTCGAGTACTTAAAACCACATTTACACTCAAAATCAACGAATATTTCGTAAAATAATTCGAAAAATAAAGTTAACACAGAAAAAAAAATAGTGTTCCTTATAGCAATAGCCACAATTTCAACGATAAGTGACACTTCTATACTTCTAAATGGCTCTTCCGAATCTCTTAACGAAACTTTAGAAGTACTGTCACGCCTTTCATACTTCTCAGGGTTTAAGTAAATTTGGATATACAAATGTAGTATGGATAGGTAAACAGATATTACTATGTTAGTATGATTGTGCTCTTGAATTTATCCGACGAGTTGAAGAAGGGTAAGCCTTTCTGAGACGAGTCGAATAAATTCAAGTTCACGATCACATTTACATAGTATTCTATTATTCCTACAATCTTTTATTTTATTTTATTTGTTCCTGATGCAATCAAAATATCAGTCTTTTGATTCCTAAAGTAATAAGCAAAAACCGATTAAATTGAATGAATCTAAACTTGCGTAGTGAAATCAAAAGAGCATTTTGTATCTTGTTAAATATATGTTACCAGACCACATCAAGCGTTTGTCTATTGCTATAAGGAACACTGATTGTTTATAGGTTACTTTATTTAACGAAAATGTTTACGACATATTCGTTGATTTTGCGTGTTAGTGGGGCTTTACATCATGGTTTGACAAAGGCATTCATTTCATTGGAGACTTGCTGCACAATGCTGAACTTTTAACCTTTTACAGTTATAAAGATTTTTTCCAAGTTTATAACTTCAAAACAAACTATTCATTTTTCCAAGGCATTGATAAAGCCTCTATACTGCTCAAAATCAACGAAAATTTCGTAATATATTTCGTAAAATAAAGTTAACAGATAAATAATCAGTATTCCTTGTAACAATAGCCACATATTCAACGTTAGCTGTGCTCTGTTAACATAGATTTAACTCGACACAACATGCTCTATTGTATTGTTTGTTTAACAATAATATTCAACACATGTTCATGTACCAATTTAGTGTTCAGGTGTCGTATGAATATTTATCGTTGCGGGAAATTAAATTGGAATTTATTGTGCCACACATGTGCGGTGTTGAGTGGGAAGCCCTCGACTCCCACAAATATTGTTTGTATTTTAATTCAAAAACTATTGATGATCAAATTTGTAAAACAAATTATCATATGCATAAATTGCTGCAGACTATGTACGGTATTGAGTGGGATGCCCTCGACCCACACACACCTTTTTACGAGGATAATACAATATTTTGAACGAAAACAAAAATGATGTTATTATGAGTTAAATCTAACATGTATGTATGATGTTCGAAGTTACATTTCATCATTTTAGCTTATTCATGTAGATTTGATCTATTTCTAGAATATGTTCGGGCGTGGAGCACTGGCGTTCGTATTGCAACGGGAAACACGCATGCGCGGTTGGGCATTCCGGTCGGTATGGATTTTAAAAAGCGTCTGGAGATCCCGGGCGACCCTATAAACCCAGTAAGCGTCCCCGCAATAAGAATAATCCAGGTTAGGCCCAGAAATCCGGCGAGTGAAGATTTCCGTTCGCCAGGCGGAGTGATCGAAGCCGAAACTCGATTTAGTAACCCAACACTTTGGCGAAATCCTAACAGTATGTCAATGTTTCCTATACCATTTAAGGGCGCTAGAGGGCCGCTGAGATCAGATCTTCCGGGACAACACGGCGGCGGTTCGCCGTTTCTGGAAGGGCTTCGAGTATCCGGCGTTGGAAGTGACGTAGATATGCCTTTTCAATATGGGAACCTGTCTCCTCATCCGGTCGTCCACCGATATGGTTCCGGCCACACATCCAATGATCCGCCACATATCGATACAGACGTATATGTGGATTTAGCGGGGCGGCATGGAAACGACTCTCAACATCCGTTTGTGCACCGGAAGGCTGCCGCCACTGGAGCACCACTAGGATCCCAAATGGAGATAATCCGTTCACCAACACTGACCGGGGAACGCAGCACGCAGAGTATGCACGGGCGTTCCATGGATACCTCTCGACAGTTTCCGGGAGAATTCGGCCTGAAAGATACATTCTTTGGAACTCAAGTGTATGATAGAGTACACGGATTTCCACCGATGCTCCGTAGAATGCCAATGACAGCCGTCGGTGGCAGAGTTCCACTTCTGCCACGGTTAATAAGTGTCAACCGGCCCTTTGGGTTCTCTCCACGAGGGCTTATGTCGAGAGGGCATAACGGAAACAGGAGGCGCCCATTCTTCGTGCAAACTGAGATCCCTGTTGCCGGAAAGCCGCAGTTCACTCCTGGCGAGTCAAATCTCGGTAACATTATCAATCAAGGATCGTTTCCGTTATTTGACGTTCATATCGCTACGCCTGTGCAACACGGCAACACTGGCGGTACGGCGGTAGTTCACCGCGGCGGTTTCAACATGGAGGCAGTTTTAAACCCAACTATCGTCTCAAACATTGTCGACAACCCAGCGGAGACAGACGGTACACGCGGTAAACCCGAGCATAGGCACGAACCTACTGCGCCCGCGTCCACCAATTCAGGATCTGGAATTACCGTTATCCAAGTCAGAAAACAGAAATCGCTGAGGGCTCCTGGAGACGCTTTAGGGTCTGCGTTTGGGATCGGGGGCCAAAACGGCGGAGGTCAGATCGACTCCTTGTTGAACACTTCCGCCAACGTCGAACAGCCGCCGCATATCGGTCCGCCCCGTCTTTATGATAATGATGACGACAACGACGATGATGTTCGTGATGATCACGTTTCTGCCGCTGCTGCTGCTACTGTTGCTTCTGCTGCTGCTATTCATGATTATATTGACAACGATGATGCTGCTGCTGCTTCTACTACTGCTACTGTTGTTGTTGATGCTCATGTTGCTGCTGCTTATGATAAGATTGATAATGATGTTGCTGTTGCTGCTTCTACTGCTGCTACTGTTGCTGTTGCTGTTGATGCTGATATTGCTGCTGCTGATGTTGCTATTGATAATGATGTTGCTGCTGCTGCTTCTACTGATGCTTATGATGTTATCGATGCTGATGTTGCTTTTGCTGCTCCTGCTAATGCTTCTCCTGCTGCTGCTGCTGCTGCTGAGATTGCTTATAATGCTTATAAGCGGTTTAAGACTGAATTACGATCGTTTGTGGAACGACTTAGAAACGGATTATAACTAATCGAGTAATAGTTTACCCAAAATCCCTTCCTACCATTGTCTGCTATTATTCAGGTTGAAACAAATTGCGACTGTACTGCACTTAAATTTAGCTGCGTCATGAGAAAATGGGGATAATGCCATATAAGCAAGCTGATATGTAGCTACGCAAGCTGATAATGACATAAGACCGATTTTCGTATGACGCTGATCGATCGTTACTTTAATTGACCTTTTAAAACATTTCAAACATTTTATAAATGATTTAACATGTGTTTCTGATGAGCGAAGACATTTATAGCTTTTTAATGAATCACATATTAATGCATTTTTTTGTGACCAGTAGTCCATCAATTCTAATTGGCAATTCGTGATAATAAATAAATAGTCATAAACATTGAACGTTTGCAATTCATCAAAGTAGCTCACGAACGAAAGGCTAACCACACGTGGCAAAACTATACTATTATTTATATGAATTTCATTGGATAGGGTCGCAATGCAAAAATAGTATGCGTGAATACTATTTAACGAAACATTCATTACATCAGATTTATTTCGTCATCAGACACGTGTAATTAATAGTGTCATATTAAATGGACTACGTGATGTTTAAATGGTTAATACTTGTAGTACTATGATTGTTAACATTAATGTGTTTATAATAATAAGTAGTTCATCACGAGGGAATGAAATTTGCGAGAGAACAAAAAGAACATATTAAAACATATCGCATATTAATATGCGTAAAGAATGAGTAAGCAACGAGCCAGTGTGTTCAGATTCCAAGATGTATAGGAACAGCGCTACTGTCCTTTCAGTCAAAAAAGACAGCACTTATGCTTGAATGCACAAAATGATTCTTTAATGAATATTAAACAAGTATTTTAATATATGTCATGTGATCCATGTGTTTTGGCAATTTACCATTATAGGATTACTATGTGTGTAGTACGCCGGACATATTAGTTGTCTTTCAACTACAAAACCCACTTCAATCAATCTAAAGGGTTGCGGTTTGCAGATTGTTTTAGTATTGACAGACTTACAAGGATCACCAACATATGGCGACGGTATTGTTTGATGATAACTAAAACTAAAACAGCAGCCGCAGCAACAACAACATCAGCAGCAGAAGCAACGCCAAGATTCAGTTCCTATCACCATGACGACGATATACGTGCTCGTGGTTCTGCTCTGTGCGCCACGTGCATTCAGCAGTGTGCAAGCCATTCATGTCAACAATGACACACGTATGTACACCATCATGCAATAACAGTTATACAGCGCCAAAAGTCAATTTTATTTTCAGTGTTCATGTCAACAGTGTACTGATTTAAAGATATTTTACAATGTCCTTTGATGCTCCTTTTGAAAGACTGGTTCAAAGTTTATAAGATAATGACTAAATTATTTGTTAAAACAAATGTGTAAACAACCCGTTATTTCTTGCACTATATGCGTGTTATTACAAAATGGTACTGTTTTGTAATCCGTGAAAACGACTAAAATATTGTTATATTATGTAATTACCCTTTTGGAAAGAAAACAGACCTTTTTAGACGTTGCAAATCTGGGCGCTTCCAATAATTGTGTGAACATGCAAAGTGTTTTTCCAAAGAAAACATGGACTTTATATTTAGGAGGATTTCTGGATTGATCACTTTAAAGTATTTAATAAACTCCCCGAAATACTGAACCTTTGTCCGAAATACTGTCGCTTTATCCTTTTAAAAGTGACTAATCGAAGGCCAATTTGGTGAAAAATCAAATTTAATATGAAAATTTATAAAATGATCGTACACTCATGTATCGAATCTAAACAAACAAACAACTTAACATTTCATTTTATAACTTTAAAAGTAAAAAGGCGACAGTTTATGCAGGCGCGGTCATTTGTTTAGGTCTTTTTGACTAATGCGATTTTGAATGGTTATATTTCCGCCAAGCATCGTGTATCGCTGAAAATATACTTCGTTATACAAGTCTGTATTAACTAATCTATCAAAATATTGGTCCTACATTTAAAAAAAAAAAAAAAAAAAAAAAAAAAAAAAAANACTTGTACAAATTTGGCACATGCCATTTGGAATGGTTAAAAATAATCGGAAATACCGAAATACATTATTTAACATCGCTAACATCGCTAAGATATGACTGATTACATTTGCTATCAAGTTTTCGCTGAAACTCTTTATATTTTATGATGATGTATCTGTTGACATACACACTGACAAAATAAGAACGTATAAACAATCCCTGTGAACTGAAGTAAATTAAAGATTTGCAAAATATTTTGCTTATGATTTTATGTAATGTTCGTATATTTGAGTTAAGTTACGCAGAATGATTCGGATAGCATGAAGTCTGAACGTCGATTTATTATAGTTTAAAAAACCTTCATTCGCGATAATTAACCGCAAACAATTTAATGAACATTCTTTAAAAGCAAGTGACGAACATCACTTTATGATGCGGTAGTCTCTATGATGATTTGCAAATGTAAATGTCAATAGAGCAAATTAATGTTTTTAAAATCTAACATTTTTTATACGTATTCATAATAAAGTCGAAAACAAATACAGTTTCAAGAAATTCACTAAAACATATGAAATATAGCGCCCAAACATGGTTATCGGACATTCACCCATTAACACGAACTTCAAATATATGTTCATATCATTCCACTAATTAAAATGAATTGCAAGTTAACGCGATAACCAGATAAACAAAAGAAAAGCATGCATTTATGAACTTAACGTTGTGATAATTAGTTGACGGATTATTCCGTAAAGTATTAAATGTAGTTATTTTTTGTTTAACCACATTCATGACGCAATAATGTTTTTAAAATCAGTTTAATGTATAATGTATGTATGATGTGCGAAGTAATCTTTTATCATTTCTAACAGATTTATGCAATTGCGATCTATTTCTAGAAGCTGATCGGGTGTCGAGCACTGGCGTTGGTATGACAACTGGTAACACGCATGCGCGGTTGGGCATTCCGGTTCGCATGAATGTTCTCAAACAACTGGATATCCCTGGCGACCCTACAAACCCAGTTAGCGTCCCTGTGATAAGAAGAATCCAGGTCGGACCAAGAAATCCGGTGGGTGAAGATTTCCGTACGCCAGGCGGAATGACCTTAACCGGAAATCGACTAAGTAACCCAACACTTTGGCGAAATCCCAACAGTATGTCCAGGGTCCCTATACCGATTCAGGGCGCTAGAGGGCCGTTAAGACCTGATTTTGTGGGACAGCATGGCGGCGACTCGCCGTTTCTGGAAGGGCGTCGAGTTTCCGGCACTGGAAGAGACGTGCACGTGGATATGCCTGGGCAACATGGGAATCTGTCCCCTAATCCGGTTGTTCATAGAGAATTAACAGGCGGAGGGGGTCAACCCGAAAGGCATGTGGCGTACAGGGAACAGCCGGTAACGGATGCGCATACGGAAGTCCATATTGACCTGCCGGGGGAGCATGGTAACGACTCCCCGCATCCAGTCGTGCACAGACCCAGTCCGACATCGGGAGGACGCCGAGAGCAGCCTCCAGATCCTCATATCCAAACCGATTTGGATGGCGTCTTTAGGCATCAGGAAAACCAGACGTCTATTCCAAACGAGGGTTTCGAAAGCAGCTCGCTGTCTGCGTTTGAACACCACGGATCTTCGTCAAGCGGGATAGGACAACCAATCGGTTTTCGCAGAGAACATTCCGGAGGCTCCGGAAATACTCACGTCGACCTTCCGGGTGAACACGGAAATGAATCCCCGTTTCCCGTCGTGCATAGGGCTTCCGAGGAAAGGGGTAAGGTGCATGTAGATTTACCAGGTCAACATGGGAACAACTCGCCCCATCCGGTTTTGCACAGGGAAGGTAACGGAAACTCCGACAGTCGTCCGGCACAAAGAAGTACAGATGTGCACGTGGATATGCCCGGTCAACATGGGAACCTGTCTCCACATCCGGTTGTACACAGAGATGGTTCCGGCCACACCAGCAATGGTCCTCCACATAGCGATACAGACGTGCACGTGGATTTACCGGGGCGGCAGGGTAATGAATTCCCACATCCGGTTGTGCAGCGGGAGCGTGCCGCTCCGGAAGCACTTCTGGGCTCTCCTAGTGGAAATAGACGTTTACCAGTACAGACCGGGGAACACAGTACGCAGAGTGTTCACGGGCGTTCCATGGAAACCTTTCGACAGTTTCCGGGCGATTTCGGTGTGGGAGATAGATTCTTCGGGCGTCAAATGCCCGAAAGAGTACAAACATTTCCACCAATGTTTCTTAGAATGCCGATGGGTCCTTTTCCGCCATATGACGGCGACAGATTTCCACTTCCGCCGCCATTTATGAGTTTCGACCGGCCCTTTAGGTTCTTTCGCCGAGGGTTTATGCCCGGTGGCCATTTCCCCTACGGAGGACCCATGGGACAGATGTTCATGGCTCCGTTCCGTCCATTCAGAGGCTTCTGGTAACACGCAAAAGAAAAGGTATAAACTTGAAAGTTAACTAAATTTGTGTGGCGATTCAATTGACCTTGTGTGGCCATTCTTGAAGATTTAACCATGCAGCACGCGGTTGCTTCAAATGGATTTCTGCAAACATTAGGACAACCAATCGAAACGCGAAGCGATAGATTTCTGTGTACTGGTTAATGTACTATATTATTTATAGAACGAAACAAAACTGACAGACGGCAGTTAAGAAATAAGTTTCCGTGCAAATATTGTGTTTTGGGATAAAAGTGCTGACGTTTTGACGGAAATTCCAAACGTTTCAACCAAGCGCACTTCAAACAATGTCTACTTGTCAATCACTGTCAATGGCTGATAAGTGTGATATGTACGGTATGATTTAGGGTCACCGAATAACTAATGGACATTAAACTTTGTTGTGTTGATTGTGTAATATGTCAGTGGGGTAACAATATGAGTCCCGTTCTGGGAAAACTGGGCTTAATGCATGTGCAGTCTGCACAGGCTTATCATGAACGACACTTTCCGCATACACCAGATTTTCGTTCATAATACACCTACTTGAAACGATAAATTCCCAAAACAGCGGAACGGGTCGTCCCTGGTTAGCATGTGTGTACTGCATAGGCGAATCTGCGATGACACTTTACGCAGTTATGCAGTAAGCCCAGTTTTTTCCAGAACGCGGCTTATATAAACGTATATGTATATAGTTATGTCATAGACTTTTGTAATTTTATTTATTTATCTGTATATGTGTATCAATTTAAAAACCTGTATATGCGTATCAATTTAAAAACATGGCAGTATTCTATGAAGTATGAACAATAAAATTATCAATTTCAATGATATCAATGTTTTATTGATTAAAAAATCGTATAAATAGGTGCAGATAGTCCTTGTGTTAAAAGACACCAGCATAATATTCCCTTCAGATGTAATGTCAGATTGTGTCATATAAAAGTGAGGACATGCATATTTCGAACTCTTGTTCATCGCCTCTATTACAAGGAGATGCCATCTGTGTTCAGTGTTATATAAAAAAGTTTCATCTGAGAGTTAAATTGTTATTAGTATTTNGTTATCGTTTGATTTAAAAAAAAAACTAAACTCGTTGTGTCCTAATGCGATAGATGCGTTCTTTTTAGTCGCTCTTAACTGCCATATTTAATTTATTTTTAACCTTGTCCAGATGAGTCTCAGACAGCAACGGAAACGAGTTTGTTTTCTAATATTATCGTGCATGAACATTTCCAGCATTATAGAAGCCTGATCCAATGTCCTGTACAGTACTACTATGACGTGACCTTGTACGGAAAAGACAAATGTAGTCCGTGCAGGATATGTCCAAAGGGGTTCCAAATGAAAGAAAACTGCACGGCAACACGTGACACGGTGTGTGCACCCTGTAATCCGGGAACATTCAATGACGTCGTCGGTGGAGAGTGCCGGAAGTGCCGCGTCTGCGTGCCAGGTCAGTACACCCAGCGTCACTGTCGAGCGCATAAAGACGCCACGTGCCGGAAGTGTCCACAGTTCACGTTTTCGAGCCGACCCAACGTGGGTGTTTGCAGATACTGTAAGACTTGCTATCAAAACCAGGAAGAGGTATTAACTTGTATGCGGAATCGGGACCGGAAATGCGGACGATGCATGACAGGTATTATTGGAATAGTAATTAATGTATGCTTTTTAATTGTGACATGAATGTTGCAATAAGAATGGTTGTAATATTACGTAGTGAAATGAATATGATAAACTACATGTACGTATTTACTGACATGTATTTCCCCTTCCTCCATCGACGATGACTTCTGTCATTTATTTGCAACTTCCGGTCATTTTTAAGGGTTCTTTAGAAGATCCGATGGCGGCGGTTGTCTTCAGTGCTCCCAGTGTCGCCCGGAGGTCCCCGCACACAAAGTTAAAGCGTGTTTGCATCATAATGACATAGATCCAGATATAACCTGCCCACCAACGGAAGTGGCGGAGTCGGATGCAGTGTCGTCATTTGTTTTCGGTAACATAGGAGTTCTTTTAAAGAAAGAAATGACGGAAAGAGCACGACCACAGGAAGAAGTGCGAAACACTGGGTCGCCAAAGAAAGATCAATGGATACATTTGCTGGACAAAGAAGGTTTAGTAACACTTGCATTTTCATGTACTTCGTAACGTAGTTATGTGCTAAACAAAACAAAATATCCCAAGACCAATATACTTATTTCTACTCAGGGATGATTTAGACAACGCGTTGATACAAATGTGTGAATGACCGTAAACTTGACCGATGAACACAATTTATGCCAAAACAGCTTCTTAATGCAAGTAATGCTTCTATCATTCGAATGGAAAATTCGACGATAAATTTTTTCTATAACGTGATATATCATGACTGATTTAGATGCATTTTATTTTATTTTTTCTTCAGGCAAACAAGTTCGTGTTATCGGTATTTCGACGACCGTATTTACAACACCTATTGATGATCTTCCGGATATCTTTTCATGGCGGATCGCCGCGGCAGCCGGATGTACTGTTGCCAGTTTTGTTCTGCTCCTCATTCTACTGTATTTTTTCTTCTCAAAGATCAAGGTCGACTTCCTAAGTAGCCCGCCGTATGTCGTGCGCATTTGAAGCGTGTAATTTCAACGGACATACTGACTACATCACGCGTTTCCCTTTAGTATAAATGCAATTGCAGCGTTTATTGTAATAAGTGATCAGCGCCTGAAAAGTATTGCGGTAACTTAAGTTTTGGGAGAGTTGTGTTTTTATCAGCCGTCCAATCGGTAAACATTTTGAGCATCGAGGTTTTCGTTGGTTGAGCCGTTATTTATATAAACAAATTCAGATATATAACGTTTCTATTTTAAAAGCATGGACAGAAACTTTATTCGCAACGATGATATTTGTGAGCGACAAACTCTGTTTTCAATTAAAGCGTTGTTACTTGTTTTAGTGTTGTGTGGTTACAAAGTTCGTGTCAAACAGGGTACTCAATCGTGTTTTACTTTTATACAAAGGCTGTGCGTGGTGTTCATTATTTTGTTTTAGTCTTTCCCCTATAAATTAACGTTACAAAGGTGTTTTAATCTGTATATAATATGTAAATGAATGCCCATGGGAACATGTTCATATATGCTCGTCCGATGTCAATTCACAAATCCGATAACGTCCTGTCATATTTCACAGTCGATAATAATCATTAGACCCTCGTTATGGGAAAACTGGTATTTATGCATGTGCGTTAAGTGCCGTCCCATATAAGCCTGTGAAGTGCACATAGGCTAATCAGGGAAGAGCCTTTCCGCTTTAACGTAATTTTTCGTTTAAAGGATGTTTCGTCTAAACGAAATCAGGTTGAGGCAGAAAGTGTCGTCCCTGATTGACCTGTGCGGACTGCACAGAAAGCCCAGTTTACCCAGATCGGGGCTCATTACATCGTTCATTTTACTAATAATCATAAATCTTTTTTACTGCACATGGTGGATTTTATACATACATTGTAAATATCCTTTTATTCGTATTTAGTGATTCGCTTAAGTATTCGTATTTCCCAGTCGCTTACTTTGCGATTGAAACCAGATATTGTCGATATTATTTGTTATTACACTTTTTCTCTTTTGATTTGTTTGATTTATATGCCTGAACAGTGTTATATGTTTATTGGAATTTTATTTTATGTGTTCATGATGCAATCGAAATAGCAGTCTTATAATTCCTTAAGTAAAAGCAAAAAACCGATTAAATTAACTGAATCTAACCTTTCGTAGTAATATCAAAAGAGCATTTTGTATCTTGTTTAATATATGTAACCCTATCACATCAAGCGTTGAAATTTTGGCTATTGCTATAAGGAACACTGATTTCTTCATTTTACGAAATGTTTACGAAATATTCGTTGATTTTGCGTGTTAATGGGGCTTTAAATCATGGTTTGACAAATGCATTAATTTTGTTGGGGACTTGCTGCACAATGCTGTACTTTTAACCATTTACAGTTATAAAGATTTTTGCCAAGTTTATAACTTCAAACCAAACTATTCATTTTTCCAAGACATTAATAAAGCCTCAATACTGCTCAAAATGAACGAAAATTTCGTAATATATTTCGTAAAATAAAGTTAACAGATAAATAATCAGTGTTCCTTGTAGCAATAGCCAAATATTCAACGTACGATGTGCTCTGTTAACACAGATTTAACACGACACAAAATACTCTTTTTTATGTTTTGTGGTACAATAATATTCAACACATGTTCATGTATCAATTTAGTGTTCATGTGTCGTATGAATAGATATCGTAGCGGGAAATTAAAATTGAATTTATTGTGCCACACATGTGCGGTGTTTAGTAGGAAGCCCTCGACTCCCACAAATATTGTTTGTATTTTAATTNCTCGTCCGATGTCAATTCACAAATCCGATAACGTCCTGTCATATTTCACAGTCGATAATAATCATTAGACCCTCGTTGTGGGAAAACTGATATTTATGCATGTGCGTAAAGTGCCGTCCCATATTAGCCTGTGAAGTGCACACAGGCTAATCAGGGAAGAACCTTTGTTTTTCCTTTAAAGGATGATTCGTCTAAACGAAATCAAGTTGAGGCAGAAAGTGTCGTCCCTGATTGACCTGTGCGGACCGCACAGAAAGCCCAGTTTTCCCAGAGCGGGGCTCATTACATCGTTCATTTTACTAATAATCATAAATCTTTTTTACTGCACATGGTGGATTTTATACATACATTGTAAATATCCTTTTATTTGTATTTAGTGATTCGCATAAATATTCGTATTTCCCAGTCGCTAACTTTGCGATTGAAACCAGACATTGTCGATATTATTTGTTATTACACTTTTTCCCTTTGATTTGTTTGATTTATATGCCTGAACCGTGTTATATGTTTATTGGAAAAATATTTTCTTGTTATGTTTTGACATTAAACTAAAAACTTATACACGTTCGTTATTTCCCACAATATGTATTGGGTTCTTTCACAATTTATGTATATATTTGATATTGTAATGTATCCATTCAGATCATTCCATTGTGTATGGTGACTGATTTCTGCAATATCGTTCTGGCGCGTTCATTTGTCATTCGGGCGTGTTTGCGTCTTTCAAACCCACTAACACTACAGTACGACGCAAAAATGTCGTTCTTGGGGATACAAACTTGTCGTCTCTCATGTTTGTGCTGGCTTGTTGGTGGGTTTGAAAGTCACCAATACGCGCACGTGCTAAAACGACATTAATGTTCATTATGTTTTATATTCCATTACATTTTATGACAAACATAAATAATTTATCATCTAACCATTTAGAATAAAAACAAACACTTTTGTTAAGGTGTCATGACAAGCAGGGTATTTAATCGACAGAAAAAGAACGGGGCAAAGTACAACGCACAACTAACAAGTTACAACACCAAGTACCATATATATTTACAAACCCAAACGAGAAGAAACTATTTTTTTGTGTTTCATCCGAATGTCTCACGTACCGATCCTTAGCGCCAGCAGTCTTCCACCGCCCATGCTTTTCTAACAATCTATCAGACACACCTCTATTTGCAGCAGCATTTGCTTCCCCTGACCGAAATGAATGCAACTCGTAAACATAAGGTTTAAACCAAGTTCACTTAGCCTGTGGTGCAAAATCCCTCGTGCTCTACTGTAACTCATCTACATTGAGCCAACAAAAATGTCTTTATTCATTTTCTTACAATGTTTTATGTTCCTAAACAAAAAGAATCAATTGCAATATCAAGATGAGTTGCTATCAAGATATATTTTTTCAAGTAGACGACATACATCTGAACTTGTTTTACAAATTGTCACCTGTTCGCCCTTGCACAATTGAACCGTTTTACTCTTGAAAATCAAACAAAAAATCAAAGCCTCCAAAGTGGTGAACAATCTCTCCCACATCCTCTAGTCATTAAGCACTTCCTAACAGGCGGCCCCGAATTGGCCCTTATTAATCCATCTTCAGCAAACACAACCAGACTATAATCACAAGGACCACATAATTGCACAACCCTATGAGCCCACGAAATGCCACACACAATCGCGTCTACCCCTGAGGCAGACGGACACAAAACCCCCAAGGGCAGCCAAAAACAGACAGACACGACAACCCGCAAAGGGCAAAGGACCAAAGTCGCACCGCACACCACGCATCACATGCCCTAAAACAAGCACCACACTGTCTGTACGTGCTATCCGACCCCGACGGTTTGACCAGATACCACAGAACCTCCCGCAAATCCGACGGAAGACACCCTTCGCCGATCCAACGGCCCACCCCAACGGCATCCGCCAAATGCACAAACCATTTCCAACAAAAACACACACCAACATAATAAATTGAATTTCTGTAACAAAACAGTTCCCTTGCTTTCTTTTTTGCAAGTTTTCTCCAATTTACAATTAACATTCACCTGACCATCTTTTTTGCAGGTATTATAATTTTAAAATTGTTATCTTTAACCCTTGCCATCTTTTTTGCAAGTACTATCATTTGCTTTCTTTTTTGCAAATATTCCATTCCTCGTGTACTGTACACGACTTCGTAAGCACCAGGTGCAAACGGACATTCACCAACATGGTTTCTATACATTCTTTATGGCCATACA
>VMBQ01001990.1:39525-62191 GCA_007657795.1 Dreissena rostriformis
TTATTACGGTTATTCTCCTTTTGGGAATTTCAATAGAAAACACTTGGCTATCCTAGATAAATCCTACCCATTCTAACCTTACGGTCTTCGAAAGTTCCCAAATATATTTATTAATAAATCGTAAATGTTAAATCAAACTGTTCTTACCGTCTTCATTCACGGCTACACTTGATGGACTAACAACATGAGGGATGTCTTTTTATTCTTCAATAAAGCAATAATTTAACATATCCTGCACCAACTCGTTTACAAAAACTATATGCTTAAAAGCTGATTGGTTATTTCCAGATACAAATTTTTCAGGTAATTTAAAAAATAATTATTTGTTACCGCCGACAATACAGTCAATTATATCAGGATTGGCACAGATGCTTTTTCCAAAAAAAAAACATGTCGCATCAAACTACCTTTTACAAGAGAAGAACGTGATGACTGATACTTTTCTTCACAATGCGTGTCTTCTAAATAAACCAAACACGTCAAACAAATCTTCCATATCCCCCGAGGGCCTACCTTCTTGACCGCTACCACGTGGTGTGTCCATTTACTGTGTTAGCCATGTCCCCGCCGGCGAAGCGATCTCCCCTGTCGTCCTGTCTGTCCATATTAACAAATTGCCAACGCCAATACGGCACAAAAATAAATCAAATTTCACAATAAAATGTGGTTGAGAAAACAAATGAAACGATATAAATAAAACGATTTAAAACACGTATTCGCTCTACCCTGCTTGCCTGTCGAATGACCAAACCTACAAATATGTGCACGAGGAAATCTTGATTTCCGCACCAATGGACATGTATCACCTTCAAAAACCTGTATAACCAGTTTATTCATTCACACAACGATAATAAATACATTTAACTGTGACGGATCTTGAGCATAATGGGCAAATAATAAGTCCATCTGTTTTCTTCAACGTCCTGGTATACATTGTTAAGGACTTTGAGACAATAGGGCCAGTAGTTTTTGGTTATAGGGTCTTTATGAAGCCTTAATTGTTGTATGTTTCTGAAATTCGTTTAGATAAAGATTACTAATTTGTTAAAAATAGTTTTAAACAATAAAAGTATCTACTGATACCATTTTGATTTCTGTTTAGTATTGATGCAGATAAGAGAAGACCCAGTTTTGTTAATCAGTGTTTGTTGTACAATACACTATTAGAACGCTTAGAGCAATGCTAGGCCTCTGGTATCCATAGTAGCAGACAAACAATTGTTTTGAAAAAAGTCAAATATTTCCTTTTATTGTGCTTGATTAATGAATGGCAGAATTTTGGAATGGTAAAATACACCCGTTTTTTAAGATTCCAGATTCCAATAAATAATAATATTTCATACCGTTCTTATTGTTGATTTTACATTCTTTTATTTGTTGTTGCATATGTAAACAAAGTGTATGCGCGCATACTATTGTTGGGTTAAACACCGTATAAAATAATGTTTTTCCGTGACTGATCGAAAAAGGTGGTTATTGAAAATCGGTAGTGGGGAATACATGTACGTTATATCATATTCATGTCGATCAGTCACTGAGTATGGTCAATGAAAGTGAAATTTCATATACAAATGCTCGATAACTTCAGTCTCTAAATACAGATAAAAAGTCACCAGAATGCAGGATTTTACGTTTCATTTTCAAAAATTGTCTAGGGGGAGGACCACCCCCCCCCCGATTGCAGGAGGGGGACACCACTTCCCGCACCTACCCCCTTCGCCACTTCGTTGCTCAATAACAATCGTTGATGGGGAAATTCGCACCCCCCCCCCATTTTCAAAACCCTGGCTACGGGCCTGGTATTGTCGCACTGTCGTCATCGTTTTGTCGCATTGTCGCATTGTCGCAATCGTACTATCGCGTTCTCGCATTCTCGCCCTCTGGATTTTAATGTGTAACCACGATGGCCCTAACGGTTTTCCGTAGGTCTTAACCCGGTTTCATGAATCCCGCTTAAAGGCTGTTTCGTTCGAATCGCGTGATCCTTGATCCCCTCGAGGGCGCATATTAATCTGACCATGGAAACATGATCGGTGGATTCCAGAGAATCTGTCTCCCGACGGAGTACATTAAAGGATGGGAAATACACCTGCATTTGTTTAATGACCATGATCGAATTCTATGTATGAGTTAACTTTGCAACTAGTTATTGATTGATGGTGATCTTCATTTTTTCCCATCAAAATATTCCGACTTTTGGAGTGTTTTCTTCAGGTAAAATTTGGACCATCTCATGGAGAATCTTAAGTTACCCCATGTATCTTAATATCTCCAAAGCCGCTAGTGACGCCAGGACAGGCGCATTGGGCGTGAAATTTCGGACCAGTTGGCATAACCCAGTAAGTTTGACAATCATGTTTACTATGGATGCCGGCCTCTGTTCCGGGCATTAACTTCGCTAGACGGTTGCAGATGGGCGCGTCCCTCTTGTGTACAACGGCGGCATCCAACACGTTGCGGTGCTCGCCCGATAGGTTCACGTGCATGTTACCAAGGAGTAACGGGCCGCTCATTGGGCCTTCCTGATGACCTAAGGGGGAACTTCTGGAGTTGCCATCCCATCCCTGGTGATTGACATGTACGGTAGCCAGTGGTATCGGGCCACTGAATGAGCCCTCGTAGCGAATATCGGGGAAAACTTACCACGCTCTCCACTGAGGTCCACGTGCACAGCACCTAATGGAATATGACGACTACTTGATCGATGACCTCGCAAGACGTCTTCCCTGTGAATAATACGGAAACTTTCGGTGCTGCCATTCTCACCGTGAAGTTCAATGTGTACGCTGCCGTCAATTTTCCCTGGGTTTACATGGTCACCGATAGCATTTCCGGTCAATTAGCCAACAGCCGAGAGGCTGTTAAGGATTTACCCGGCCAGACCCGGAAGTTGAAATGCGAGACGCGCTAGGCTCTTTTGGGTTTTTTGTAATTTGTTCCTGTGTGAAAGGAGAAAACGATATATATTCAAAATGATAATGCGTATAAGAACAAATATTTGCTAGTTATTGAATTAATTTCATGATTAAATTATACTTTAGTCACTAGTCATGCGCAAGAGTGCGATTTTTTTTTTACAAATAGTTATTATCAAGATCTCCACGTCTTTTGAAAACTCATCTGACAGACAGCGCTGGCCAGTTTCTATCGAATAATTATTGCTGATATGGCGTGAAAGTGTGAAAGGATTTTACATGAATCAGCTTGCTTTGCACCCCCAGATTAGTGTTGTTGTTTTGTTTCATGTTGTCTTTCTTCCGAAAAAACCTAGCTCATTCATCAGTAACGTATTTTTATTTCGAGTTGTTTCTTACAGTTCAAACTAACAGCAGCTATTTTCAACACATGGAGATTTGTTTACAGATGAATGCTTATGTACTCAACCTGCCGTTTGCCAAAAGTGTATCATGTAACTGGAACTTAACGTTGTGAGTACATATATTAATACAACTATATATTTGTTTCACTTTGGTTAATAGTGGTGTCCAGTTTTACTTCCGCCGCCGTATAAACTGGTAATCTTATCAACCAATCAAATAAAATGGGTTTAGCAAAGAAAAAGCTTATCCTTATGATTCTTTATCACCGCCGACTTCGCATGCGGCTCATAAGTTTTAAGTGACCACAGTTTGACAAACGCCTGTTTACAACAAACGTGTCCAGTAAACGACGTACAGTAGGCATGACGTAGTCACGTACACGTACCACGTGGTCAACTCAGAGATCAAATAACACGTGAATCGTTTGTTGATGTATTGTTCTTCGTTTGGATCGCGAAATACATGTATTGCTCAAATAATAAAATTTTGGTATCTGTAGAATATTTTGTAACGTTGCCTCTACTTCTTTATTTAAAAATGACAACGTAAATTGATTTCAAAATGAAGCAGGAGGCCCTTCCGGTATTAATATTACATCCCAAATCTAGTATGTGAGTATCAATAATGAACAGCTCTGAAAACTTTATGTTAATACATCATCTGCAAAGAATTCCAATATCATATAATGAGTGGGTTTTTTCTGATCAAAAACAGAGTATGAGTCGGTCACTTATAAAACCGAGCTTAATCCATGTGCGTAAAAAATCGTACCAAATCATCATGTGCAGTCTGCACGAGCTTATCAGGGAAAACACTTTTTGCTTTGATGAAATTTTCCGTTTAAAGGAAGTCTCTTCTGAACGAAAATCCAGTCTAGGCGGAAAGTGTCGTGCCACGTTAGCTTGTTCAAAAGCTAATTTGGGACGACACTTAACGCACATGCATTAAGCCAGGTTTTCCTAGAGACCGACTCATACATATAAGCAATTCTAAATTTTCTTAATCAGAGCAGTGTGAGATCATTGCAAAATGTAAATCTCTTTGATCATAGTTTTCACATACTCGAGCTTATATTTAAAAGTAAATTGTAACATAACTTATCCAGATAACACATGAGTCCTTGCGCTGACCATTTCTATTAAACGTCATCATTTCTTGTCAGCTTTTTCGCGCATTGACGTCAATTTAAATTCTGTATTTGTTTCGTTTAACTACGGAATACCGTTAGGCCATCGTGGTTACACATTAAAATCCAGAGGTGAGAATGCGAGAACGCGAGAGTACGATGACGAGAATGCGACAATACGATGACGACAGTTCGACAATAGGATGGCGAGAATGCGAGAACGCGATGGCGAGAACGCGATAGTTCGATGACGACAATGCGACAGTGCGATTACGACAGTGCGACAATACGATGGCGACAGTGCGATAGTACGATGGCGACAATGCGAGAATGCGAGAACTCGAGAGTACGATGACGAGAATGCGACAATACGATGATGACAATACGATGGCGAGAATGCGAGAACGCGATGGCGAGAATGCGAGAACGCGAGAGTACGATGACGAGAATGCGACAATACGATGACGACAGGGCGACAATACGAATGTGAGAATGCGAGAACGCGATAGCGAGAATGCGATGATACGATGGCGACAGTAAGATATGACTATCGCATTGTCGCCCTCGTACTATCGCACTGTCGCAATCGTATTGTCGCACTGTCGCATTGTCGTCATCGTACTATCGCGTTCTCTTATCTCGACATCGCGTTCTCGCCTTCTCGCCATCGTATTGTCGCACTGTCGTCATCGTATTGTCGCATTCTCGTCATCGTACTCTCGCGTTCTCGCATTCTCGCCCTCTGGATTTTAATGGATAACTACGATGGCCCCAACGGTATTCCGTATTAACCAGTTACTACCAGTTACTTCTCCCAAAACTGTGGACGGAAACGGAGCGAAAACGCAGTTCTCTTTCATCGGTAATCCCGGCGATCGTTGTACCGAACAGACTGGTCCGTCTTAAAATAAGGCCGTTTGTTTGTTCCCATTATACTTCTAGCGACTACCGTTGAATATGTAACTCTTCCGGTAGGCGACGATGGGGTTATTCAGAATAGAAAGGCATGGTGTGGGTTTCCGGAAATTCGCGCTCATCATTCTGAGGGAAACTCAAAGACCTGCTGTGGATCATGCAATGAACATGACATATTTAACACTACAATATCTTCTTTTACGAAAAAGATCAATGTTCTTTTGGTTCCATCTACTAACGAAGAAGATGGAACGATAGATGATTTGTTTCAGAAGGAATGTGATGAACATCAACTAATCGGCCTTTTACTATTTAAAAGTTAACAATCCTAAGCGTTGGAGGTTTGTAATCAATCAATGTAACTCACGAACTCCATGATTAAATAAACAGCGCGCACTTGTGTTCATGTTTTTTTATGTTATATACACAGTAATAAATGTTATAGAGACGGTACTCTATGTTATAGACACAGTGCTCTATGTTATAGACCCAGTACTCTACGTAATAGACATAGTACTTTTTGTCACCTAAATACAAAATATGCACATCATGTCCAATCAGCATTTACATATTATGTGCTGCAAAACAAGTTTGAAAGAACGTACTTTGAACACAATCAAACTCACCATTTAACGATGCGGTCGCCTCTATTTGCAAAAGGTCAATATCAATTAGGTTCATTTCGTTCCAATACAATAACATGTTTACAATTATTCATAATTAAGTAAAACAATTACAGTAAATAGAAACATTGAAAGTAAATAAATGTTAATTATTACGTTGCTCACACTTTGCAGCAAATTTACTGTCACGTTATGCCAAAATCTATCATATATTGAAAAAACACTAACTACTTAAAGTACAATTGACATTTAATTGCAGTTTTAATTTTTTATGTTTTAAATACACAATTAAACCTGGCAATTTAGATTTCTACAAGAAACGTGGCTATGCAGCAAAACAGGATTGTCATCGTTTTACCAACTAGTTTATTTCAATTTAAATAACTACAATTCAAAGCAATATCTGCATATAAACTACCTTCACACACATTTCAACGCAATACCTCTATCAAAGCATTGACAAAACTGGCCCCAAGCTATGTCTTCACTTATGCTACCTACACACACAATTTTAGCACAATATCTTCAATCAAAGTCAAGATACTAATTGTAAACATTTTGCCATATTTTTTTACAGTGACCTTAACCCTACTGGCCTCAAATCAGATCCCCTGTTATATCTGCATGTACGCTACATGCACAGCAAAACATCTCAGTTCTAAATCATGTTATTTAAAGGAATTTGGTTTTGGTATCGAAGGTATTTAAAAGAAAGAATTTATCTATTTTTAACAACAGTGATGTTGACAAAACTGGCCCCAAATGCTGTGCTCCCATGCAAGCTTGCTTTAACCAAAGTTTTAATCAAGATCGGTCAATACAAACTAAAAGTATTTATTGAAAAACACAAACCCTAACCAAAACAGTGGGCTTAGTTCTGCTTAATTGCAAGTCAAAGTTGTGATCCTTAGTTAACGACCATATATAATGACAACTAAGACATTGATATTTAATTTAATAAATGTGGTGTATATTGATATACTGAGTTGTTGCAAACAAACATTAACCTGAACTTTTATAAGTACTAAAGGTTGCAGAATTATGATACATTGCATGTGACCTCACATGATGATCCCAAAGACATGTGTGAAGTTCCAATTGAATATGTATAGTAGTTACATATACATGTGCTTGTTGCACGCAAACCCGAGCCTTAGTTTCGTCTTGCTCGCAAAGTACAAAATGGGGGCATAATCGTGCGAAAAAGAAAAGTCAAGCTAAAAAAACCACGGGCGTCTTAAACCTAGAAGTTCCACGTGCAAACGCTGCTGCTCGATTTATGTCTAGTAGAGTACTGTTTAGATAATAGCGCATTGTGCGTTATAAAGACGTATGGTTCAAATGAAGTACAATACTGCCTATGTATAATGCTTTATATGCATTACCTTTCTTTTGCTTGTGATGGATACTCAATGCTATTTGCCTTTTCCATCTTAAACGTAACTATGTTATTGATATTTTATTGTTACTCGTTCGATTTCATTTTAAATAGCGGATGCTTAGTAGCCGACAATTCCGAAATACGTGTACGTTCATCTGACTTATTTCCGGTACATAGCTTGATCATTTTTCCAATTCCTTTAACGTGTCATCTGTATGTTGTGTCATTGTCATTTCTAGTGCGTTCTATATATTTTTAGATCCATGTTTTACATATTTTTATTATACTGACGCCTGTTCAGACGTCTCGCTAGAAGTTACCATTGAACTGTCCATACCCGTTTACTGACCACTAGTCAGGTTGAACACCTTTAGAACTGCACAATCAGCGTTTTGTACGTTTTCATTTTGAGACAATAGTTCTCCGCTTAATGATATACGGCTGAGAGCCATATTTAACTTCTAGATACTGAATGCCCAAGTGGGAGCGCGTACGAAATTGGTCAGAATAAATAGTGTGCTCAGAGCAATAAAGCAAACATCGAACCCCTTCTGGCTGACTCTTCCATGGCTATTACCATAGTTTTAACGTTCTATCTGTGTAAGTTTATGACAATGGATTTTTTTATTATTATTTATTGCTAATAACAGCTTTATCAAATCATGTGTCAGCGTTTTGGTTACAACGAGCGGGCGGCAAGATACAGACATTTATTGACATCTACGGGTGGCAAGATATAGACATTTATTGACATCTACGGGTGGCAAGATATGGACATTTATTGACATCTACGGGTGGCAAGATATAGACATTTATTGACTTCTACGGGTGGCAAGATATAGACATTTATTGACATCTACGGGTGGCAAGATATAGACATTTATTGACATCTTAATGATAACCAAACGTGGTATGTTCATGGTCAACTTCGCTTTAAGTAAAAACGTAACAATCGTAAGCAAGCTGTTATAAACATAGCGCGTGTTCAATGGATTTGGTCAATGAGATTGCCTATTTTTGGAGAAGTATTTCATGGTTGTGGCGTGTTCTGTGAAAACTGGGCAAAATGCTTGTGAATAAAGTGTCATACTAGATACTTGTGCGTAAATTGTCATCCCAGATTAGCCTGTGCAGTCCGCACAGGCTAATCAGGGACGACAATTTACGCTTTTATGACATTTTTCGTTTAAATGAAGTCTCTTCTTAGCGAAAATCCAGTTTAGGCGGAAAGTGTCGTCCCGGATTAGCCTGTGCGGACTGCACAGGCTAATCTGGGACGACACTTTACACACATGCATTATACCCAGTTTTCTCAGAACACGACACATTTAAATACTAATTGCTAGTTCTTATTAGTAAAATTCATCTTACACTATAATTGTTGAGGTTGTTTTAATTAGTATTATTATTAGTATTAGTAGTATTGTTGTTGTCGTTATTGTTGTTGTTCTTTTATGTTGGTGTTGTTGTCAATATTATGAATATTTAAATTATACAACCAGGTCAATATGTTTATAAACCAATGATACCTTATACTAGTTGTTCACAATTGTTACACATGTAGTGTGAGTAAATTGATACCATGTCCTCTATTTATAAATTGATATTTTGTTTATCCAGGGACACAAGATGGTTTTGTAGGCGCATCCGACATGTTTAATGGCGCCAGCGTCATCGAGTCCGCCATGTTGGATCAGTCGTCTGCCGCCGGTGAGTTCGCGAGTGGATTCCCAGACGCGAATGGCGCGCCACTTTCGAGGCAGCGAATCAGAGTCGCTCCAGGACCTCAAGGCGGCGATGGCGACATTGCGCAATCGCGTTCTAGAAGCATACATGCGAAACCTCCCCCGACATTTTTTCACGGAGACAATGTCCATCACGCATCAGGAAGTCCCACACATGTATCGAAATTCGTTAACCTCACAGGCGGCGTACAATCCGGCTCCGTAAATGTAGTTGCCGTGAACGACGTTGAAGTCCTAATGCCTGTGGTCAGCCAGGCACCTACTGATGGTTTCAGTAATTCTGGGGGATTTGACGGCTTCATACAAGGCGGGAGCTCCGGTCTTTCGTGGGAACAGCCATGGCAGCCCGCTGAAAAAATAAACTTCCACCGGGTATAACTTTGATGGGTGGTAGTTCCGGTACACCAGTAGGCCAGACGCTTGGGGATACCCGTACCGGAAACAGGAGGCGCCCAACTTTTGTGGAAACTGAGATCCCTGTCAAACCTCGGTAACGTTATCAATCAAGGAATGTTTCCGTCAAGTAACGTTCACATCGATATGCCTGGGCAACACGGCAACACTGGCGGTACGGTGGTTGTTCACCGCGATGGTTTCAACACGGGGGCAAACCTTGACACTTTCATCTCAAGCGTGGATATGCCAGCTCATCACGGTAATATTGCGATTCCTCCGGCCATACACAACGGAAACGGCCAACCGAATTCTGTCGGAGGTGTCCATATTGACATGCCAGGGGAACACGGCAACATTGGTCCACTTCCGGTTGTCCACAGACAGCCCTTCAATCCCACTGAAAATGTAAATCAAGGACCGTCAATGCCGGCAATGCACGTTTTTGTTGACCACGGAAACACCGCTGGCATTACCCTGGTCAATAGAGCGCGGGTTAATCCTGGCGCTGTGTTGAACCCAGGCGGTCCGTCCCAGGGCTTCATCGGCAGCGTTCATGTCGATCTGCCTGGAGAGCACGGAAATACCGGAAATGTCCCAGTTATTCATAGAGACACCGGGTCTGCGCATGTACCAGGTACTCAGCCAATAGGAATTAGGAACTGTTCAAATCGATGTACCTGGAAAACACAGTAATTCTGCTAACACCCAAATAGTTAACAGGGAACATGCACCGCCTCTGCAATTACAATCCCCACAGGCACTGGTTTTGGGCGTCCAATTGAAAGGTTTAACGTCCAACTTCCAGGCACACATGATAACAGTGGGCCGTTAATGGTTGGCGTACATGTCGATATGCCCGGTCAGCATGGTAACCCGGGTAACCTCCCTGTAAGTTTCGGCAATCCTGGCGTGGGATTTCAACCAGGAGCGCAATTTGGTGGTTCTGGATTTCCGCCTCTAAGCAATGTCCATGCCGACATGCCCGGAGAGCACGGTAACCAAGGAAACGCTCCGGTCGTTCACAGAGAAGGAGTTCAGTCGTCAGGACCTTTCGGTATATCTGGTTTTGGGTTTTAGCCCAGAGGTCAGTTAGGTGGCCCCGTAGTTCCGAATGATAATGTACATGTCGATATGCCCGGTGAACACGGAAACCAAGGCCATACTGCGGTTGTTCACAGAGAAGCAACTCTCCGCCCTGGTCCTTTCGGCGCCCCAGGGGTAGGATTTCAAGCAGGACCACAGTTCGGGGGCTCAGGTGTTCTACCGGGGAACGTTCACATTGACAGGCCCAGGGAGAATGGTAACCCAGGTAACGTCACCGTTGTACACAGAGAAGATTTTCATCCCACCGGACCGCTACCAGGTAGATTTTCACCGCTTGCGCCAGAACCAGACTTTCATCCCAGGGGTCCTTTCGGTGGAGGAACGGGAATCCCACGCGATCGCCGCCCAGTCGGTGTTAGAGCTGACCGTTCTGGAGCACATGTTAAATTTCCAGGGGAGCAAGGTGATCCTCCCAATGGGCATTCCAGTCTAGTACAGCCTTTTGGAGGGCATCGCATACTGATCGGACCGGTTGTTGCTACTGGAGTACTTCCGGGAGCCCCCAACGTCCCGGTACCACCTCGCCGCCCCGTTGGAGGCGGAGGTAGAGACAGGCGAATTCAACTTGACGCCCCTGGGCATGTTGGTAGCGACATAGTCGACTACAGAGCGGAAAGAGGCGGTCGACGCGGTAGACCTGAGCAAGAACATTCTGCGTCCGCGCTTACGAATCCAGGACCTGACATTACTGTCGTCCATGTCAGAAGACAGAATCCACTGGGCGGTCTTGGAGACTTTATGAGGTCAGCGTTTGGGATCGGTAGCGAAAACCCCATAGGCCTGCTCGGCTCTCTGCCGAACAGTGCCGCAAACGTCCCACCGACGCCACTTTTCCGCCCGCTCCATGGAATGAGGCAACTGGTTCCGGTACGCCGAATCCAGACTCCCTCGGCCGACCCTGTCGGCGGACTGATCCAATCGATACTTGGGAATTTGTTTGGGGGTTAGCCAATCGTTCAGAGTTTCTTTAAAATAGAAATCCGATTACAATATATAATAATTAGAAATGTAGGTAATGTTGCTGTTTTTCAGTGTTTTATGTGTATTATGAGTATGATTTGCTAGTTTTTTGTACGAATACAATATTTTAATGATTAATACTTTCTTCCGTGTTACCTTTTACAAAGTACCGCCTTTTTTACATTCAGAATGAGAACATGAGAAAATTACTCACTGGAGTAATAGTGGACGTTTAAATAAATAACTTTGGTTATTTTACATTTGATATAACCATCACAATACTAGTTCTACGTTTGACACGTTATAATGTAAGTTAATAAATAACGCTCGGTTATGATGTGCTCAAACCGTTAATGGCCAGTTAAGATTGCCGCCGCGACTTTTGGATCAGGTAATTTGTGAAAAAAGTAGTAAAACTTTAGATATTATAATGCCCACGCTTTTAAAAGCGAGGGGATATTGTTTTGATCTTCGCTTTCTGTCCGTCTGTCCTGGCCACTATCCTATCTCCTCCTACACTATTAGCACTAGAACCTTGAAACTTACACACGTGGTAGCTATGAGCATATGTGCGACGGTGACGGAATTTTGATCTGACCCCTGGGTCAAAAGTTATAGGTAAATTAGAGGGTAAAATTTGTTAAAAAAACTCATTTTACCAACAACATGCGACGCACATGATAATAAATTTTGACCCAGGGTGTGACGTAGCGGATTGTCAATGTACCTAATATGTCTTATAGGAACACACAAGTCTCTGAATGATAGAAACACAATAAGTCTCTGGGCGATTTCTAACTATTTCTTTTATTTTCTACTCAAATATTCTCTAATTACAATTCTAAGTGTCAAGTCAAAGTTCTCTCAAATCTATCCGCNTTCTTTTCGTTTTTCCTTTTACAAAGTACCGATTTTTTTAGATTTGGTTACATTCAGAACGAGAATATGTGGAAATCACTCACTGGAGTAGTGGACGGTTAAAAAAATAACTTTGGTTATTTTACATTTAATATAACCATCAAAATACTAGTTCTACGTTTGACACGTTATAATGTAAGTTAATAAAAAACGCTCCGTAATGAGGTGCTCAAACCTTTACTGGCCAGTTAAGCTTGCCGCCGTGTCCTTTGGATCAAATTATTTGTGCAAAAAAGTAGTACAACTTTAAATATTATGTTCATATTAGTATGCTCGAATATTTTTTAATGGTTTAAAGTTTGTATATATGATCTCAGTTGTGTTGTTGTTGTTGTTTGTTTCCAAAACAAATTAAAAGTACATGAATAATAAAAAGAACTAGAATACAGTTCTGAATAAGTGGTAGCAGACAATCAACTAAACGAGAATTTTATACAATTGCAAACTGTTTTCTTGTGNACAAGCATTTTGCCCAGTTTTCTCAGAACACGCCTTTAATGTTCAGATTTGTTCAGAAGACTCATAGACACAAAATTCGGTTCTTTAATAAATACGAGTACACGAGTCAGTATCGGCGCTAAATGGTAAAAAATGTAAAAACAATGTCTTATAATATGCATGTATTCACGTATTCTATGTACAGTGTGGATTGGGATGCTATCGACCCTCACTGCCACACACATATTGACAAGGGAAAGAATATAGTGAATGAGAACAAAATCGAAAGCATTGCTTAATTACAAGGATACACAAAGTTCATACTGTTTTGAAGCGGTTCGGAAAATAAATTTTGATTAAATACACATAATAGTGACAAAAGACTAAATAGCATAGACAATGGCACCGATAAATAGTATGTGGACTCGCGCAATTCATCGTATATGAGACGCGCTCTATTAAAAACGGGCCTTATCAATGTGCGTAAAGTATCGTACCTGATTAGTCCCTACAATCCGCACAGGCTAATTTGGGACGACACTTTCCGCTTTTATGGAATTTCTTATTAAAAGAATTATCTTCTATGAGGACAGTGTCTTCCAATATTAGCTTGTGCGGACTGCACCGGCTCATCTGGGACGACACTTAACACACATGCATAAAGTCCGGTTTTCCCTGGTTGTTGCTTAAATAAAATAGTCCAGAGTAATATAAAACAAACATCACAAAACACCTATTAAAATGGAACAGAATGATTAATAAAGAGACATTGAATGAGAACATATTGCACACATATTAATCATATAACATTGCGTAACTATGTCATTAAAAAATACGAAATTAGGTTACGTAAATCTCGATTGTCAATGGTAAAAAAATGGTATAAAAAATCAGTATGATATAAGAACAAAGTTGGTCTCTTTTTTTCATTTCATTTGAATTAACGAAACGGACACGAATTTCNTCTTTATTTCTACACCGATTTACTTCAAATTTATACTGAACATCTTTAATGACAATACGGTCATTCTCAACTATGCATGGCCCCATTACAAAACCTGGGGCGCCCCGCCCAAATAGATCACGCCCACCCAAAATTTTGTTTTAACATAACTTCTTGATTTATTTACCAACTTACTTCAAATTAATACTGAACATCTCTTATAAATGACAACACGGTCTATCTCGACCATCCATGTCCACATTACCCATCCCAGGGCCATTGATAAAGGTAAAGGCAGCTTGGTTTCCGTCCTCTTCTAAATTTATCGAGAGGTGCACGGGTACTACTTCCCCGTACCCCCATTTTTTTTCCCAAAATTGTTCGTACCCATTTATATTTCCTACCCAATTTTATTTTCGTACCCAATTTTTTGTTCGTACCCAATTTTTTTCGTACCCAAATTTTTTTTCGTACCCAATTTTTTTTGTCGTACCCAATTATTTGTTCGTACCCAAAATTTTGTTTCGTACCCAAATTGTTTTTCCTACCAAAATTTGTTTTCGTACCTAAATTTTTTTTCGTACCAAAATTATTTTTTTTGCACCATTATTATTTTTTATGGGCATATTTTTTCGTACCCAAATTTTTCATATCCATTTTTTTTTTTCCTACCCAAAATTGCCTTTTTCTATAATTTCTTCATTTCTACACCAATTCACTTCTACTTCATACTGAACTTCTCTTATGACAATACGGTCATTCTCAACTAATCATGGCCCCATTACCAACCCTGGGGCGCCCCGCCTACATAGACCACGCCCACCCAAAATTTTGTTTAAACATAACTTCTTCATTTATTCACCAATTGACTTCAAATTAATACTGAACATCTCTTATGACAACACTGTCTATCTCGAACATCCATGTCCACAAAACCAACCCCAGGGCCCCACCAACATAGGCCTTGCCCACCCAAAATTGCCTTTTAATATAACATCTATGCGGCGTGGGTATACGCGTCGGCCTCTGCCGTGCAAGCTCTAGTGTTTATACAAGTATGCTCGAATATTTTTTTTATTTAATTTTTAAGTTTGTATATATAGTTGTGTTGTTGTTGTCGTTGTTTCCAAAACAAATTAAACGTACATGAAAAATACAAAGAACTAGAATACAGTTCTGAATAAATGGTACCAGACAATCAACTAAAAGAGAATTTTACATAATTGCAAATACTTTTCTTGTGGACAGTCAAACATGTATTCATGTTTATGGCTATCGTATTTGAATAAATGATCTCTCAATGTATTATTTCATCCGCAGTTTTGAGCCTCGTTATGTGGGTAAACTGTCGCACAGACTTGTCTTTGTAGTCTGCATTGGCTAATTAGGGATGACACGACACTTTCGTTTTGTTTTTCTTTTTCGTTTAAAGGAAGTCTTTTTTAAACGAAAACCCAGTGTAGGCTGAAGATGTCGTCCATAATTAACATGTGCGGACTGCACATGTTAATCTGGGACGACACTTTACGCACATGCATTCACTGACCGAGGCTCATCTGCTATGTGTAAGGTGAGCACGCTGAGACCTGCAATGATTCGTTCGATGCGTTGAACAATCGAGTGCATGTTTTGCGAAAATATTGTTTAAAAAAAAAACATCAAACCACTCCATTCAATTTAATATACGGTGTTTTAGATAAGTTGCCACACGAACGGTTCATTGTCATAATGTTTAAGAGTAATTATATGTATCGATCATGATATGATGGTTGTTGTTTACCTTATCTCGTTGTTATTGTTATTGTTTACTGTCTGCATGATATGAATAATTAAAAGTTAATATCTTATTGTGCAAGTCATAACACCAGACAACGCAAAACAAGTGTTAGAAGTAAGAAATAATCGATTTGAAATATTCAACGAATTTATATAATATACATAAAAATCGAAGACGACGACGACGACGATGATAAAAACACAAAACACAATTCAAACATTAAACATTGTTGTTGATGCTCATGTTGCTGCTGCTGCTGATGATGATATTGATAATAATATTGCTGCTGCTGCTTCTACTGCTGCTACTGTTGCTGTTGATGCTGATGCTGATATTGCTGCTGCTTATGTTGCTATTGATAATGATGTTGCTGCTGTTGCTTCTACTGCTGCTACTGTTGTTATCGATTCTGATGTTGCTTTTGCTGCTCCTTCTAATGATTCTGCTGCTGCTGCTGCTGCTGCTGCTGCTGCTGCTGCTGCTGCTGAGATTGCTTATAATGCTTATACGCGGTTTAAGACTGAATTACGCTCGTTTGTGGAACGACTTAGAAACGGATTATAACTGACCGAGTAATAGTTTACCCCAACCCCCTTCTTACCATTTTCTGCTATTATTCAGGTTGAAACAAATTGCGAAAGTACTGCACTTAAATGTAGCTGCGTCATGAGAAAACGGGGATAATGCCAAATAAGCAAGATTATCTGTAGCTACGCAGGCTGATAATGACATAAGACCGATTTTCGCATGACCCTGATCGATCGTTACTTTAATTGACCTTTTAAAACATTTCAAACATTTTATAAATGATTTAACATGTGTTTCTGATGAGCAAAGACATTTATAGCTTTTTAATGAATAACATAATTATGCAAATATGTTGTAACCAGTAGTCCATCAATTCTAATTGGCTATTCGCAATTTAAAATAAATAATCATACACATTGTACGTTTGCAATCCATCAACGAAGCTCATGAACGAAAGGCTAACCACACGTGGCAAAACTATACTATTATTTATATGAATTTCATTGGATAGGGTCGCAATGCAAAAATAGTATGCGTGAATACTATTTAACGAAACATTCATTACATCAGATTTATTTCGCCATCAGACACGTGTAATTAATAGTGTCATATTAAATGGACTACGTGATGTTTAAATGGTTAATACTTGTAGTACTATGATTGTTAACATTAATGTGTTTATAAGAATAAGTAATTCATCACGAGGGAATGAAATTTGCGAGAGAACAAAAAGAACATATTAAAACATATCGCATATTAATATGCGTAAAGAATGAGTAAGCAACGAGCCAGTGTGTTCAGATTCCAAGATGTATAGGAACAGCGCTACTGTCCTTTCAGTCAAAACAGACAGCACTTTTGCTTGAATGCACAAAATGATTCTTAAATGAATATTAAACAAGATTTGTAATATATGTCATGTGATCCATGTGTTTTGGCCAATTTACCATTATATGATTACTATGTGTGTAGAACGCTGGACATATTAGTTGTCTCTTAACTGCAAAACACACTTTAAACAATCGAAAGGGTTGCGGTTAGCAGATTGTTTTAGTATTGACAGACTTACACCAACAAATGGCGACGGTATTGTTTGATGGTAACTAAAACTAAAACAGCAGCCGCATCAACAACAACATCAGCAGCAGACGCAACGCCAAGATTCAGTTCTTATCACAATGACGACGATATACGTGCTCGTGGCTCTTCTCTGTGCGACACGTGCCTTCAGCGGTGTTCAAGCGATTCATGTCAACAATGACACACGTATGTACACCAACATGCAATTACAGTTAAACAGCGCCAAAAGTCAATTTTATTTTCAGTGTTCATGTCTTCAGTGTACCGATTTAAAGATATTTTACAATATCCTTTGATGCTCCTTGTGAAAGACTGTTTCAACATTTCTAAGATAATGACTAAAGCTATTATTTGTAAAAACAAATGTGTAAACAACCCGTTATTTCTTGCACTATATGCATGTTATTACAAGATGGTACTCTGTGAAAACGACTGAAATATTGTTATATTATGTAGTTGCCCTTTTGGAAAGAAAACAGACCTTTTTAGACGTTGTAAATCTGGGCGCTTCCAATAATTGGGTGAACATTCAAAGTGTTTTTCTACAGCAAACACGGACTTTATATTTAGGAGGATTTCTTGATTGATCACTTTAAAGTATTTAATAAACTCCCCGAAATACTGAACCTTTGTCCGAAATACTGTCGCTTTGTCCTTTTAAAAGTGACTAATCGAAGGCCAATTTGGTGAAAAATCAAATTTTATATGAGAATTTATAAAATGATCGGACACTAATATATCAAATTTAAACAAACAAACAACTTAACATTTCATTTTATAACTATAAAAGTAAAAAGGCGACAATTTATGCAGGCGCGGTAATTTTTTAGGTCTTTTTGACTAATGCGATTTTGAATGGTTTTATTTCCGCCAAGCATCGTGTATCGTTGAAATTAATATAACATTTTATACAAGTCTGTATTTACTAATATATCAAAATTTTATTGCTACACTAAAAAAAATGTCTTTTAAAAATTTGGAAATGCCATTTGGAATGTTAAAAAATAAGCGGAAATACCGAAATACATTATTTAACATCGCTAACATCGCTAAGATATGACTGATTACATTTGCTATCAAGTGTCCGATTACACTCTTTATATTTAATGATGATGTATCTNTTGAGACCTGATTTTGTGGGACAGCAAGGCGGCGACTCGCGGTTTCTGGAAGAGCGTCGAGTTTCGGGCTTTGGAAGTGACGTGCACGTGGATATGCCCGGCCAGCATGGGAACCTGTCCCCTAATCCGGTTGTTCATAGGGAATTAACGGGCGGAGGGGATAAACCCGACAGGCATGTGGCGTACAGGGAACAGTCGGTAACGGATGCGCACACGGAAGTCCATATTGACCTGCCGGGGGAGCATGGTAACGACTCCCCGCATCCAGTCGTGCACAGACCCAGTCCGACATCGGGTGGACTCCGAGTGCAGCCTCCAGATCCTCATATCCAGATTGATTTGGATGGCTTCTTTAGGCATCATGAAAACCGGACTTCGATTCCAAACGACGGTTTCGTAAACAGCAGCTCGCTGTCTGCATTTGAACACCACGGATCTTCGTCAAGCGGGATAGGACAGCCAATCGGTTTTCGCAGAGAACTTTCCGGAGGCTCCGGAAACACTCACGTCGACCTTCCGGGTGAACACGGAAATGAATCACCGTTTCCCGTCGTGCATAGGGCTTCCGAGGAAAGGGGTAAGGTGCATGTAGATTTACCAGGTCAACATGGGAATAACTCCCCACATCCGGTTTTGCACCGGGAAGGTAACGGAAACTCCGATGGTCGTCCGTTACAGAGGAGTACAGATGTGCACGTGGATATGCCCGGCCAGCATGGGAACCTGTCTCCTCATCCAGTTGTACACAGAGATGGTTCCGGCCACACTAGTAATAGTCCGCCACATACCGATTTAGAGGAGCACATGGATTTACCGGGGCGGCGTGGTAACGATTTATCACATCCAGTTTTGCATCGGGAGCGTGCCGCTCCGGGAGCACGACTGGGCTCTCCTAGTGGAAATAGACGTTTACCAACACAGACCGGGAAACGCAGCACGCAGAGTTTTCACGGGCGTTCCATTGGTACCTCTCAACAGTTTCCGGCCGATTTCGGCGTAGGAGATAGATTCTTCGGACCTCAAATGTCCGAAAGAGTACAAACATTTCCACCAATGTTTCGTAGAATGCCGATGGGTCCTTTTCCGCCAGGTGGCGGTGACAGATTTCCACTTCCGCTAACATTTATGAGGTTCGACCGGCCCTTTGGGTTCTTTCGCCGCGGGTTTATGCCCCGTGGTCATTTCCCCTACGGAGAACCCATGGGACCGGTGTTTATGGGTCCGTTCCGTCCATTCAGAGGCTTCTGGTAACACGCAAAAGAAAAGGTTTTAACTTGAAAGTTAACTAAATTTTTTGTGGCGATTCAATTGACCATGTGTGGCCATTCTTATTCGAAAGGCGAAGCGATAGATTTCTGTGGACAAGTTAATGTATTATATTATTTATAGAACGAAACAAAACTGACAGACGACAGTTTAGAAATAAGTTTCCGTGCAAATATTTTGTTTTTTTGGATAAAAGTGCTGATATTTCGACGGAAATTCAAAACGTTTAAACAAAGCGCACTTCAAACATTTGCTTCTTGGCAATCACTGTCAATGGCTGATACGTGTGATACTTACGGTATGATTTAGGATCACCGAATAACTAATGATCATTAAACTTTGCTTTGTTGATTGTGTAATTTGGCCATGTGTTCAAGTCATCCGAATCACAATATGAGTCGCGTTTTGGAAAAAAATGGGCTTAATGCATGTGCAGTATACACAGGCTTATCCTGAACGACACTTTCCGCATAGATCTACACTAGATTTTCGTTAAGAATACACCTACTTTTAACGATAAATTCCAAAAACAGCGGAACGGATCGTCCCTGGTTAGCATGTGTGGACTTCATAGGCGAGTCTGCGATGACACTTTACGCGTATGCAGTAAGCCCAGTTTTTCCATAACGCGGCTTATATATACGTAAATGTATATAGTTATGTCATAGACTTTTGTATTTTTGATNTAGTCCAAATAGATTTCTGCAAACATTCGGACAAACAATCGAAAGGCGAAGCAATAGATTTCTGTGTACTGGTTAATGTATTACATGTATATTTATTATGTGAACGAAACAAAACTGATAGACGACAGTTTAGAAATGAGATTCCGTGCAAATATTTTATGTTGTGGATAAAAGTGCTGACTGTTTGACGGAAATTCCAAACGTTTCAATCAAGCGCACTTCAAGCAATGGCTACTTGGCAGTCACTGTCCATGGCTGATAAGTGTGATACTAACAGTATGATTTAGGGTCACCGAATAACTTATGAACATTAAACTTTGCTTTGTTGATTGTGTAATTTGAAAGTGTGTTCAAGTCATCCGGGTCACAATATGAGTCGCGTTCTGGGAAAACTGGGCTTAATGCATGTGCATAGCACAGGCTTATCATGAACGACTTTTTCCGCCTACACTAAATTTTCTTTAAGAGAGACCTACTTCAAACCGAAAAATTCCAAAAAAAAACAGCGGAACGTATCGTCCTGGTTAGCATGTTTGTACTGCATAGGCGAATCTGCGATGACACTTTACGCAGTTATGCAGTTAGCGCAGTTTTCCCAGAATGCGGCTTATATTCCCAGAATGCGGCTTATATATACGTAAATGTATATAGTTATGTCATAGACTTTTGTAATTTTATTTATTTATCTGTAGATGTTGATCGATTTAAAAACATGGCAATATTCTATGAAGCATGAACAATGAAATAATCAATTTCAATGATATCAATGTTTTATTGCCTATGCTCCAATTAAGAACACAAGATGAATTGAAAAATTCTTTAGAAATTATTATGATAATTCAACGAGAGTCATTTGTACTAATTTCTCCATTTAAATTCAAATTACAGCCTGGTAATCACGGGGAATGTGATAATAAAGTCATTTTAAATACGAAGGTCTATTTAATTTATGTCAATATGTTTTGAAAAGTATTCAAATAATGAGTAAAGTGCTGATTACGCAAAGAAAAACACCATGAATTGATCGACGATATATATTTGGTAATTAAGGTAATTTCCATCGTAAATTACGTCGGTTTGTGATTTATGTTAGATTTGAATCGCTTGTATGTTGAAAATATAGTATGTTAAAAAATATTGTTATCATTTGAGTAACTCACATATGCATATTATTGCGTGCGTTTTAATAATAGACTATACTGTTGACACGTGCGAGGTCATTGAATTGTTCGATAAATGACAATAAAACCAAAAAGTTTGTTCGATATAATATATAAGAGGATGAAAACAATAAGCTGGATCGAATAATCAAGGAACTACCAAATAGCGCATCACTTGATAACATCACTTACGAACACCTAAAATATGGCGGCCCAACTTTAACAGAGTGTCTTGTCAAATTATTCAACACGATATTGACCCACGGCCATGTACCAGACGGTTTCAAACATGGCCTTATTGTCACCCTGCACAAAGGCAAGGGGAAGCACCCAACGGACCCTAACAGCTATAGGGCTATCTCTCTTATCCCAGTGGTTGCAAAGCTGCTCATGAAACGAATAGAAAACACCACAGCATGGTCTCGACTCAATAAACTACAATATGGGTTCCAGAAAAGCAAAAACTGCAAAATGGTATCATATCTGTTACAAGAGGCTCGTGACTACTGCTGCGAACGTGGAAGCAGCCTCCACGCTAGCTATCTGGACGCTCAGTCAGCCTTCGACAAAGTCTGGATCTACGGGCTGATTTACAAACTCCACCATCTTGGAGTCCGTGGGAAGCTGCTCCGAATCATCTTTCATTCACTACAAACCTGCACCAGTCGTGTACTCTCACGCGGATTTGTTTCGGAACCTTTCCCGATCGAGCAGGGCAACCGGCAGGGCAGCATATGTGCACCATTCTTTTACATCGTGCACATAAACGAACTTCTGAACGATCTCACGACATCCCCATACGGCTTTAAGATCGGCGACCTGTCTCTATGTTCCCCAACACAAGCGGATGACGTGGTACTCCTGTCGCTTTCGCACCGCGGCTTAAATTAACTTATGAACATTAAACTTTGCATTAGTAAAGAAATGCAACTCATATGCCAACAAGTGGCGCTTCACATACAACGCCTCCAAATGTGCCGTTATGACCATGAGCCGAAAACGGACCAAAGCAGAACCTACACTCCAGATAACATACGACTCAACACCAATACCTGAAGCGGCAAATTACAAACATTTAGGTATAATCCAGTCGCTCAGTGGAAAATACCCCCACGACATCGACACTGTGAAACAGACAATTAGAGGCACGTTCCTCTCCCTCTCCCAGAAAGTGTCCGG
>VMBQ01001990.1:63903-112115 GCA_007657795.1 Dreissena rostriformis
ATACAGATGGGTTTACATAATAAATACGGCTTATACATGTTTTCCTTAAATCAGTGTAACAGCGGCATATACAAATAAAATGGTACTCATCTTCTAAATCCAAGTCATTGCAACATAAACAATAACGTTCATTACGTGGTATGTTATTTTGGGCGTATCTGCCAGTTTGAATTCTCAAAGGATGTGCAGAGACTCTTAGTCTTACAAAAAATAATCGCAGACGTCTAGGAAGTAAGTCTAAATATGTTTCATATTCCAAACAGCTTTTAAAAACTTTATACATATCTAATACAGTACTATTATTCATTTTACCGTACCACTCTTGTTTAAAATTGTCAACAAGTCTACATTTAAACTCGCTAATAAAACTATTAACTTGAACAACGGTTGGATTTTCAAATACATAACCAAATCCAAAATTATTTAACATGCTCTTGACATTTGAGACCCAGTTCGTATAACCTTTATTACAATCGTTCAAGGCTTGTTTGTACACATTTTGCATTATGATATTTTCATTGCTCAAAATTTTAAACCAATATTTAATAATTTTAACAAATCTGTTTATATACAATGGATATCTACCTAATTCTCCATAAACAGCAACATTACATGTATTTATTTTCACCTGCAGCAAGCGTTTGCAAAATTTTAAATGTATACGTTCTATATCATCTGACTTCGTGAAACCCCACACTTCTGAGGCATAATTTAATATAGAACCCACAAAAGAGTCAAATAACTGGCAAAATATTTTCGGTTTTAGGTCAAATTCATTGCATTTAAACAATAATGTATTCAATGCTTTAAGGGCTTTACCAACCAAATGTTCTTGGTTTAATTTAAAACTTCCAGTATAATTCAACACCGTACCTAAATAGTTAAAGTTATCAACAACTTCAATATCATTACCATTGTATGACCATTTTTCATTTTCTTTTAATCCCCCTCTTTTCCGAAATACCATTATTTTAGTTTTTGCAGTGTTAACATTTAACCCCCAAGCATTGCAGTATACATATAATTTAGGTTGTCTATAATCTGTTCATTCAATTCAATACACGTGTACATGCATATAGTTTCGTTTTCACAACACAAACGGAATATATATTTTTAGGTCGTTTTTATAATTAACCATAAATCAGCGAACAATCAGGAATATATTTTGGCAGGCTTCCACAAATGCAATACGCTTACAAATGAAGACACGTAATTTATTGCGTAGTTTATGCTCCGGCCTTAATCAACTGGTGTGCAGTGTTATTGATTTGAGTACTTTCGCTTTGCAGCAACCACGGGCTGCATGTTTCAGTGAAACATTTGAGCACGGACTGTTTGCCATCAAAAGTAATGAATTTTCAGGAACAATGCAATAATGCTGGATTTGCAGTAATGGATCTGATAACAACAAATGTCGTCTGCATGTTTGTTGCGATGTCCCAACTGTGGACGGAAAAAGTGCACGGGCTTATGCCGGTAAGTAAATTTACTCATTTTCAAACGTCATAGACGATCTGCTTGTAAATGAGATAAAATGCAATAGGAAAGTTCTTTAAAGCGACTGAAAATGGGTTTGTATTACAAAATGTAGACCATAAATCATGGTCATGTCACCTGCATTTAGGAAGTTTATACTGTGTGTGTTATGCATTGATCATTTACGTCGCATTTAGTATTGTTATAATAGATGTGCGTGTAGATATTGTTTTCATATGAATGTGGCAAGTGTGTGTGTATTATTTATCAGAACATGCATTTGATACGAAGACTGAAATATGATAATATAATCGCTACACCTAATTGTAAAATGTCAGTGTGCGCATTTATATGACCTGCATACTTCGCACAGTAAGTGAACTACAACGGTAGTACACTACCATGGAGTAACCAGTTATACCTACATTAAGTTTAAATTTTCATATCAAGTTTAGATTTTCATATCAAGGCTATTAGTGTTCTTGTTTATTTGTGTTTACAAATCTCGAGTGGCATAGTTGTGCACTAGACCGTGCAAGCATTTCGTATACCCCGTATACCGTGTACGGTTTGTGAATAGTTGGCGGGTCAATCAAATATGTACTATATAGGCCCTAGGTATAAGTAATCGAATAGTAAGCATTCCTTAAACAGCTCAGTTAATCTTTATTTCATCTGGTTGAGTCATGGTTAAGAAATGAGGAACATCTCGTAAACTAAACATTCCCGATAGACGTGTTGCTATAAATATAAATATGTATTCGTAAATTGATATGCTTTATCTATATATTGACATTAAAGTGGTGGTTCGTGTTTTTTGTTGAACTGTAACTATTTTAAAGCATTTATCTTTTGTAAGTTCTTGTTTGACTAAAAAATTAACCTCATTGCGTCCTTATGCGATACAAGCGTTCTGTTCAATTGCTCATGAGTGATAACCATCATGTTAAGTTTGTTTGCACCTTTATCAAGATGATTTTCACGCAGCAACGGATACGAGTTTGTTTTCTTATACTGTCATAAATGCACATTTCCAGCATTATAACAGCATGATCCAATGTCCGGTACAGTCCTACTATGATATCGCCGTGTCCGGAAAAGACAAATGCAGTCCGTGCACGATATGTTCAAAGGGGTTCCAAATAAAAGAAAACTGCACGGCAACACGTGACACGGTGTGTAAACCATGTGAATCTGGAACATTCAATGATGTCATCGGTGGGAAGTGTCAGCAATGCCGCGTCTGCGTGCCAGGGCAGCACACCCAGCGTCACTGTCGAGCGCATAAAGACGCCAAGTGCCGAAGTTGTCCAGTTTTCACGTTTTCTAACCGACCAAACGTCGGCGTCTGCAGATACTGTAAGACTTGCTATGAGCACCAGGAAGAAGTATTACCTTGTAGGCGGAATAGGGACCGGAAATGCGGACGATGCATGACAGGTATTTTTGGAATAGTAATTGTTTTTTAGTTGTAACATATGCATGTTGCAAATAATAAATGACAATCGTTACAAGTAATATTGAGTAGTCAAATGATGATCGAAGTATATATGTATGTATCATAATAAAAACTACATGTACATATTTATTTATTTCCCATTCCGGCATCGATGATGACTTCTGTCAATTTGCTACTTGCGGTCGTTGTTTAAGGGTTCTTTAGGAGATACGATGGCGGCGGGTGTCTTCAGTGCTCCCAGTGTCGCCCGGACGTTCCCGCGCTCAAAGTTAAAGCGTGTTTGCATAAGGACATCGATCCAGGACAGACCTGTCACCCAACGGAAGTGGCGGTGATGGATGTATTCAGTAGCACAGGGGTTATCCCAATGAAAGAAGCGACGGAAAGAGCCCGACCACTGGAAGAAGGCCGGAAAACTATGTCGCCAAAGGAAGGAACATGGACGCATATGCTGAGCAAAGAAGGTTTAGTAACACTTGCATTTTTATGTCCTGAGTAATGTAGTTCTGTGCTAAAAGAAGCATCCCAAGACGGTAAGACCAATATACTGAGTTCTACCCATGGATGATTTAGATAACGCGTTGATACAAATAAGTGGCTGGCACTTAACTTACGATGAAAGCAGTTTATTTAAATACCACTTCTTAATGTTAGTAGTGTCTTTCATAACAAGTGATATATTCAAAGCTGATTTAGATGCATTTTATGAACATCTCTTATATTTTTGGTTCAGGCAAACACGTTGATGGTGTCAGTATTTCGACGACCGTATTAACAACTGTTGATGATCTACCGGATATCTTTTCATGGCGGATTGCCGCGGTAGCCGGAAGTATTGTTGCCAGTTTTGTTCTGCTCCTCATTGGATTGTGGTTTGTCTGCACAATGGTCAATGTCGACTTTCTTAGCAGCCCGCCGTATGTCATGCGCATTTGAAGCCTGTGATGTCAACGAATAAAGTGAAAACATCACGTGTAGGCCACAAGAATATATGCAATTGCAGCGTTTATTTTATTAAGTGATCAGTGCCTGAAAAGTATTTCGGTAAATTAATACTTTGGAGAAAAGATTGGAGGTAGTTTATATCAGCGGTAACATCGGAAAACATTTTAGCATTGAGGTTTGTGTTTTCAATCCGGTATTTATAGAATAAAATTCAGATGTGTTACGTTTCTATAATTGAGTCATCGACAGAAACAGTATTCACAAAAATGATACCTGTAAGCGGCAAACTCTGTATCAAATAATAGATTTGTTATTTGTTTCAGTGTTGTGTGGTTACGAATTTTGTGTCAAAGAACAGGGTACTTAATCGTATGTTTCTTTTATACAAAGGCTGTTTTTGGTGTGTTCATTATTTTAGACAAGTCTTTCTATTATTATTTTTGAACGTTTTAAAGGTTTTAAAAACATTGTATATTATGTTAATATTGCCATTGCGAACATGTTCATTTATGATCGTCCGAGCAATACAAAAATCCGATAACGTCTTGTCACATTTGTCACACTGTAAATAATAATAAGAGCCTCGTTATGGGAAATCTGCACTTAATTCATAAGCCGAAAATGCCGTCCCAGATTAGCCTGTGCAGTGCGCGTTAATGGAATTGTTCGTTTAAAGGAATTCTCTTCTTAACGAAAATCCAGTTTAGGCGGAAAGTGTCGTCCCTCGTAAGCCTGTGCGGACTGCACAGACTATTATGTGACGATCCTTTACGCATATGCATTAAGCCCAGTTTTCCCATAACAAAGCGTATCATATCGTTCAATTTATTTATAATCATTAATCTAATTAACTGCATCTGGTAGATTTTATATATACATTGTACTTATCATTTAATTCGTATTCAACGATTCTCATAATTATCGTGCAAAATTTGTATTTTTTAATCGATAACTTTGCGATTGAAAAAACGACATTGTCGTTATTATTAGTTACTACACTTTTATCTTGATGTGATTGATTCATTTACCTCTTCCGTGTTGTATTGTTATTGAAAAATATTTTGTTGTTACGTTTTGACGTTTAAATAAAACGTGTACATGTTTGTTATTTCCCACATTATAAAATTATATTTGGTTCTCTGACAATTACGGAATACCGTTAGGGCCATCGTGGTAACACATTAAAATCCAGAGGGCGACAATGCGATAGTGCGATAGTACGATAGCGACAATGCGATAGTCTGGATTTTAATGTGTAACCACGATGGCCCTAACGGTATTCCGTAGACAATGCAAGTCTATATTTGATATTGATATGTATCCATCGTTTGGGAAAAAAATGGACATGTCATATATGCAGTGTATGTGTGTTGAAAATCTCTGTGATTACCATTTTGCAACGCCACGTGATTTTCATAAAGTTAGTATGTAAAACGCGAGCATGTGCACACTTTTATTCAAAATTCCCCAAGTGGGTACGTCGTGGTTGGCGTCTAACCGCTTACACAGCGAGTGTGTGAAGTGTAGAAGAAATGAATACGATTAAATAAGACCATACTTTATTCCAGACTAAACATTAGAGAGAAACTTTTTCAATCGAAATGAAGATATGTTCTACACAGGGCCGGACTAAGCACTAGGCTAACAAGGCTGTAGCCTTGGACCCCCGATTTTTAAAGGGCCCCCAACGGCAGGTCAGTTTCCAAATGTATGATCTTTCTTTATAACGCCATTTTACGACTCTATCGGGATTGCAGTAGAAATGTTCTGTGTGATTTTACCAGTTTCCCGATGTATATCCAAATGTAACCGTTTAGTTCACTTTGATTTACTATTCTATCAATTTTCTTTCTGTGTTATATATCCATTCAGAACCATTAGTTTCTCTGTTTATTATACGACATACCCGTATGGTCATGGCAACATCTGGACCGTTTAGTTCGCCTTGATTTACTATGCTTTCTGGATGCACCAGTGGGGGCCTCTTAAGATATGAAGCACAACATTGCTTCTTTGTGTTATCGGGCCTCTGATGTATATCCAATAGTAGCGGAGCCAATCACTGGCTTCCTTATGTTGTTAACACCGTATCACGCTTTTCAAGCTCAATTTATGATTATAACCTGCACACTTTTGTTCACGCACCATTCCTCGATAAGTCTACGGACAGATTACCACACTAACTAAGGGCAGATGCAACGGAATCGTTATTTTCCAACTATCCAGAAAAACTGAAAGCGCTCATTGCCATAAAAACTGAAACTACACAGAATACGGAAACAAGGCTGACGGCAGATGGTTGATCAGACAGATGGGGCAGTTAGACACTGCCTAAATTGCCATCATTTGGCAAACCATTTTAGAGCGGTTCAATGCCACAAGCTTGTGTCTGCAGAAAGTTGACATTGACTTACTGAATGTTGGGAAATTCTCTTATCAGCTTTTTACTGGATACACGGGACACCTTTGCCGACATCGAAAAGTAGGCCAAAGCGTCTGCTGCAATCAACGAATATAAGGATGCGAATAAGCGAAAGAAACGGCGGAAACTATTTCGTGACGAGAGCACGACACCAGATGCGAATATGGAGCTTAGTGCACGCGACAATTTTCGAATTCACACATTCTACAGCATAGTTGATTGTATCACTGTTGAACTTCGCAAGCGGTTGAGCGCATATTCTGATCTTTACAAACTGTTTTGTTTTATGACATAGTTTGAGTCTCTCACCTTGGATGATCTACGGAGATGTGCAACGCGTCTAGTGGAGTCTTATCCAGATGACATTGAGGCGTCTTTTGTTGACGAGTTCGTTCAGTTCAAAGCGATCTTAGAAGCGAACCAAGACAGAACCATCACCCACATGAGTGAACTGCTGAAGTTAGACGGAGGTCAGCTTCAGACAACTTTTCCAAAACGTTGCCATCGCTGTACGAAGATACTTAACAATAACTGTCAATGTGAGAGGTCATTTTCAACATTATCACGCGTGAAAAACTATCTGAGGAACACAATGAGTCAGGGAAGTTTCATTAGCATTGGGGCTACTGTCTATTGAATGTCAAGTCCTCCGAAAACTAGACTTCACACAGCTGATCGATGACTTTGGCAGGTGAAGTGTCATAGAAGAGACTGGAATCTGTATTGTTACATGTTACATGTGTGTTAAGGTCACTGTATAAAATAGGGGAACTTTCGATGCTGTCATGCTCGCCTCGAAGGTCAATGTGTACGCTGCCGTCAATTTTCCCTGGGTTTCCATTGTAACCAATAGCATTTCCGGGCAATGAGCCAACAGCCGAGAGGGTGTAAAGGATTTACCCAGCCAGACCCGGAAGTTAAATGCGAGACGCGCTAGGTTCTTTGGGGATTTTGTAATTTCTTCCTGTGGTAAAGGAGAAATATATTTAAGTGACCACAGTTTGACAAACGCCTATTAACAACAAACGTGTCCAGTAAACGACGTACAGTAGGCATGACGTAGTCACGTACACGTACCACGTGGTCAACTCAGAGGTCAGACAACACGTGAATCATGTGTTGATGTATTGTTCTTCGTTTGGATTGCGAAATACATTTATTGCTCAAATAATGCCATTTTGTTAACTGTAAAATATTTTGTAAAGTTCCCCTTCTTCTATATTTAAAAATGAAAACGTAAATTGATTTTAACATTTCAAAATGAAGCAGGAGACCCTTCCGGTATTTATACATCATCTGCCAAGAATTCCAATAGCATATAATGAGTGTTTTTTTTCAGATTAAAAACAGAGTATGAGCCGGTAACTAATAAAACCGAGCTTAATCCATGTGCGTAAAAATCGTACCAATTCATCATGTGCAGTCTGCACGAGCTTATCAGGGAAAACACTTTCTGCCTAAATGAAATCTTTCGTTTAAAAGAAATGTCTCTTCTGAACGAAAATCCAGTCTAGGCGGAAAGTGTCGTCCTACGCTAGTTTGTTCAAAAGCTAATTTGGGACGACACTTTACGCACATGCATTAAGCCAGGTTTTCATAGAGACCGACTCATACATATAAGCAATTCTAAATTTTCTAAATCAGAGCAGTGTGAGATCATTTGCAAAATTTAAATCTCTTTGTTCATAGTTTTCACATACTCGAGCTTATATTTTAAAGTAAATTGTAACAGAACTTTACATAACAATACATCCAGATAACAGATGAGTTTTTGCGCTGACCATTTCATTTATACGTGAAATCTTTCTTGTCAGCTTTTTCGCGCATTAACGTCAATTTATCATTCTGTATTTGTATCGTTTACCAGATACTACCAGTTAATTCTCCCAAAACTGTGGACTGAAGCGGAGCGAAAGCGCGGTCCTCTCTCGTCGGTAATCCCGGCGATCGTTGTACCGAATAGACTGGTCTTTTAATATGGCCGTTGTTTGATCCCTTAATACTCCTAGCGACAACCGGTGAATATGTAACTCTTCCGGTCGGCGACGATGGCGTCATTCAGAATAGAAAAGAATGTTGTGGGTTTCCGGAAATTCGCGCTCATCATGAGGGCGATGTGGGAAAATACAGACCTGCTGTGGATCATGCAATGAATATAAAATACAATATCTCCTTTTCCCCAAAAAAATCTAAGAACGAAGAAGACGAGCTGGAACGATACATGATTTGTTTCAGAATTAATGAGATGAACATCAACATCAGAAAGATAGAGCGCGCAAGGAGAAATCGTAAGACAAGAGGGGTTGTAACCATTATTCTATCATTTCTAATTTGCTATTCGCTATTTAAAGTAAATAATTCTAAGAGCTGAACGTGTGTAATCAATCAACGTAACTCACGAACGAACGGAAAGCCAAATGTGTCTATAAATACTATACAATACTTACTTAAATGCATTTCATAGGATAGTTTTGTACCGCAATAATATAATGTGCAAATACAAATAAACAAAACGAACAGAATTATTTCTCCAATAGGACCGTGTGTCGAAAGATTGGACTTTGTAATGTTTAAATCGTAAATACGTTTGGTACGAGATTGTTAAAACAAACATATATGTATATTTAAATAAGTAAGGCAGCGAGCAAGACAAAATTAAGTTAGAAACAATAAGCTTATATGTGGCGTGTTCTGAGAAAACTGGGCAAAATGCTTGTGCGTAAATTGTCATCCAAGATTAGCCTGTGCAGTCCGCACAGGCTAATCAGGGACGACAATTTCCGCTTTTATGACATTTTTCGTTTAAATGAAGTCTCTTCTTAGCAAAAATCCAATTTAGGCGGAAAGTGTCGTCCCTGATNACTCACGAACGAACGGAAAGACAAATGTGTCTCTAAAAACTATACAATACTTACTTAAATGCATTTCATAGGATAGTTTGGCACCGCAATAATATAATGTGCAAATACAAATAAACAAAACGAGCAGAATTATTTCTCCAATAGGACCGTGTGTCGAAAGATTGGACTTAGTGATGTTTAAATCGTAAATACGTTTGGTACGAGATTGTAAGGCAACGAGCAAGACAAAATTAAGTCAGAAAAAATAAGCTTATATGTGGCGTGTTCTGAGAAAACTGGGCAAAATGCTTGTGCGTAAATTGTCATCCCAGATTAGCCTGTGCAGTTCGCACAGGCTAATCAGGGACGACAATTTCCGTTTTTATGACATTTTTCGTTTAAATGAAGTCTCTTCTTAGCAAATATCCAATTTAGGCGGAAAGTGTCGTCCCGGATTAGCTTGTGCGGACTGCACAGGCTAATCTGGAATGACACTTTACGCACATTCATTTTGTCCAGTTTTGTCAGAACACGACACATATACATGTAAGTATACCCATGACTTATTCGTATGCGCTATGATTAAGTAAACAACGCGCACTTGTGTTCATGTTCCTATATTTTATAGACAAAGTACTACTGTACAGTAATACACTCATGTTCATGTCCTTCTATGTTAAAGCCACAATACTCTTTGCTATATTATACAGAACTCTATGTAATTGACACAGAACGCTTTGTCAAACAATTACAAAAAGTGCATATCATGGCCAATCAGTATAACAATAATATGTATTGCAAAACAATTAGCGTAATTACCGATATTACAATGAAGGAACGAACCGTACTCACCATCAAACTCACCATTTAACGATGCGGTCGCCTCTATTTGCAAAAGGTCAATATCAATTAAGAAAATTAGTTTTCCAACAAAATAACATGTTTACAAGTATTCATAATTAAGTGTAAACAATAACAGTACATAGATAAAGGGAAAATGAATATATGTGAAATGTTACGTTGCTTATATTTGTTCACTTGAGATACATTAGCATTTTGCATCTATCGCACTGTCATGTAATGCCAAAATTTAACATACATTGCGAAAATACGCACAACCTAAAGTACAATTGACATCTGACAGCTGTTTAAAAAGTTATGCTGAGTCATGCATTATTCGACGGATGATTCCGGAAAATGATAATAACTGTAACGTGAAGAGAAAAAAAATACAACAAACAACACTGCTGCTTTAGGATTTTATAATCACGTATGTATGTATGAAGTTAGTTGGTATAATTACAGTTTATAACTATTTCCAGAAGCTGGTCGGGTGAAGAGCAATAGCGTTGGTGTATCAACGGGCTGCTTGGGCAACATGCATGCGCGGTTGGGCATTTCGGTTGACATGGATGTTAAAAAGCGTCTGGCGATCCCAGGCGACCCTATACATCCAGTAAGCGTTTCTGTGATGTGGAGAATACAGATCGGGACCGGAACTTCGGTATGGGATATATATCCGATACTTCCGGAACTCGAATAGGCAATCGTACATTTAAGCAAAATCCCACTGCGGTGACTCGGTGTTTCCGGAAGGGCGTCGAATTTTCGGGGCAAAAGGAGAAATACACGCGGACATGTCCGAGCAACTTGGAAATCTATCCCCTCATCTGCTTCTTTATAGGGAATTGTTACAGTTTTTAAAAATCAGACATTTGCTACTTTATTAGAGATTCTTTTACTATTTAGCATCTTAAATGTTTGTAAAGCAATAATGATTATCTTCACTTTTTGAGGTATTATTATTAATTTGGGGTCTATACTGGAATCAATATTTTACTACATAAAACATGTACATGTATCTAAGGAAATAGTTCCTTCCGGTACATAACAATGTATTATTTAAATTGTGTTCAGGTACACTATAATTTAAACTCTCATTATCAGGTCAGTTCTGGATTTTAGCATATCGATGGGGATCTGACACTAATGTGTATTGAATGGTCAGGTCCATGATTTAGTAGAATTTCAGGTACTCTTTAAGTTTAAGAATCGTTCATAACTGTTCATCAGGTTAACCTGAGGGTTCTGGTAGGGGGTTCAGTATATAAACCTGATGTTATATTGAGGGGGAATTGGATTTAGAATGGAATTGGTTGGAATTTAAGAAATAGAACTTAGAAAAAAAGGAGATTTAACTTAATATATTTCTAACGTGGTGTCTATATTCTAAATGTAAAATGTTTGACTTTTGTTGGAAATGTTGGAAATAAAGTGTGTTTACATTGTAAATAAACTGTAGTAGTAGAAACAAATGACTTATTTAATTTCTTCTAGCTCGGCTAGATGTGCAAGTTACATGGAAATTTGTCCAATGGACTGGTTGCAGCACCCGAAAATAAGATCACAGGTTCTTGACTAAATTAAAATATAGCTGAGATAATTTGTGCAAAGTTTAACTTTGATTGCTACCGTCGAAATTCTAATTTTGCAGAATCTACAGGCAGAAGTGGTCACATCGACAGACATGTGGTCTACAAAGAACAGACGATACCGGATGCGCATGGCGACGTTCATGTTGACCTTCAAAGGCATCTTGATAACGACTCCCCATTGTCACTCGTGCATGTACCCAGTCGGGAGGGGTTCGTGGGCAGTCTACATATACTAATATATGGTTTCGTCAGCAGCTCTTTTGGAGATCATGGATCTTTTTCAAGAGGGAAAGGACTTCAATCAATTGGCTCTCATAAGGAATATTCATGTGGCTATGAAAAACAACACGCTTGCGGGTTAGCACGGAAATTTCCGTTTCCATTCATTTATATAGTTTCAGAGGAATGGGGTAATGTACATTTAAATTTTCGGGGTCAACAATAGAACAATTCTCCACATCCGGTGTTTGCTTGTATTTTTACTATGGACATTGAATTTGAACTGAACATTAATTAAATTTAGGGTTCCAACAGGTTTTGAAAAACAGTAGTTGAATGATCCTAAACTTGCAATTGTATGAGTGAACATGAAATTTGGGAATGTTTAAGTATCAAAAGGTTATTATATCAACGAACATTTTTTTAGCGAAAGTGACGTACTACAGAAAAATATGCGATCTTAATTGACTTCAAAAACCTATAGATCTACATATTTTTTTTAATTGAATTATACTAATTGAAACAAGTCGAACCATTGGCCAATTTTAGGGAGAGGTGGGGTGGGGTGATGTGCGCCGTTTCCATCCCCAACTCCGCAAAATCCGCTTATGCTTAAGGATAAGAACATTGTCAACAAAATCCATCAAAACAATGACACGATATATTTCCATATACTTTTGATGTTCGCCAATCGGTATCAAGCGCATCAAAATGTGCCCGCCTCCAAATACTCGATTTGGGGTCTATGGAAATGTGCATGCAGTTTTGTTAAATTATTGCAGACCTATTGAGCATTTGTGTCAAACCTTGACTATGGCGAAGGATTGACAAACAAGTGTTGGTCCTAATACCATTTTAATAAATAAATTGACATTTGCTTATGACATAATTATCTAATATTATAAATAGCAAATACAAAACACATTCAATCGAATTATAACTGTATACCAAGAATGGAAGCTCTCATAAAGAGCGGAATTGTAAAATATTTAGTCGTTATTATGCTAATTCACAGGTGCTTGTTGTACTAATTTCTCCATTTGTATTCAAGACTTCCTTGACATTATTGGGAATGGCGTCATGATGTCATTTAAAAAATGGATATCCTTATTATTTATGTTAGCAGTTTTTAATATGCAAATAAATCAAAAGTCTATTGCTTGATGCATACAGAGAAAATGTGTGAAATGATTGAAGATTCAGTCGTTGTTAATGCAATTTTCCGAGTTAATTACGTGGAATTTTAATTTTAAATCACTTGCAGATGGCAAAAAATGCTAAAATACAAATTGTTAATATTCTAGTAACGCATTTTAATGATCGTGTATCGTTGGAATGCGCATGTTTTGTTGTTTTACATACGAGTGTTCTTCACGACATACTAGAGTATGTACGAAATATACAAGAAAATCTCATTTAAGATTGTGCGGGAGATATTTTTAAAGTGGATTGTAATGTCAAACGTATTTGACACACACAAAGTCATGTTATCAAATTTAAACTCGAAAAAACAGTCTCGACAAAACGTATTTATTATGTCAAAACGTGTATATTTTATTCATAATACAGTTTCGTTCTTGTTTTTTATAGCAGGGAAGATGATTTAAAAGGACTAATTGGCGTTTCTAGTCTAACTGGTGAGCGGAATAAGAAAATAAGAGGAATATCGGTGTTCTTGCTGTAGTGTGAACATGGAAGTTAGAAACAGGGAAGAATAAGCATAATTTAAAGGAACAAACCATATTATTTATTTATTTTTAATCGAAGAACAATTAAGAACTAGAAATGGCGCGGCAGAGGCCGACGCGTATCCCCACGCCGCATGGATGTTATATTAAAAGGCAATTTTGGGTGGGCAAGACCTATGTTGGTTGGGCCCCGGGGTGGGTAATGCGGACATAGATTGTCGAGATAAACCGTGTTGCCATAAGAGATGTTCAATATAAATTTGAAGTCAATTGGTGAATAAGTGAAGAAATTATGTTAAAACAAAATTTTGGGTGGGCGTGGTCTATGTGGGGGGGGGGCGCCCCAGGGTTGGTAATAGGGCCATGCATTGTTGAGATTGACCGTATTGTCATAAGGGATGTTCAGTACCAATTTGAAATAAATCTGTGTAGAAATGGACAATTTAAAGTAAAATAACCTTAAAAAATGAGTGAAAATCTCTGACCCGGCCCCACCACAACCCCCATTGGCCACTATCTTCTCCTACACTATTATCACTAGAACCTTGAAACTTACACACATGGTAGCTATGAGCATATGTGTGACGGTGCACTATTTGAAAATTTAATCTGACCCCTGGGTCAAAAGTTACGCCGCATGTTGTTAGTAAAATGAGTGAAATTGTCTGACCCGGCCCCACCCAACCCCAATAACTATTGACCCAGGGGTCAGATCAAAATTCTAAATAGTGCACCGTCGCACATATGCTCATAGCTACCATGTGTGTAAGTTTCAAGGTTCTAGTGATAATAGTGTAGGAGGAGATAGTGGCCAGGACGGACGGACAGACGGCGGAGATAACCACAATATCCACTCGCTAACTAAATCACTTCACAAACATAACCTTTTGTGCTTACGACAATAAGTGCATTATAGAATCAATCTAGTTTTTAACCTAAAGATACATTTAAAAATGTATCTGAAATATATAAGGAAAAAGTTTGCTTGGATAAATTTTTGTTAAAATTACATTACATTTACAAGGCTAACATTTCATATTGTTTGTGGGAATGCATTAAAATTCATAGGAAAAAAACACACTATATTTTGACAACCAATTGAATGTTATATTTATATATGAATCATGATCATCTTAGCATTTTTTTTCACACAATGTATAATTGTGTCAGGGAAAAAAAGCTAATGTTAAAAGTTTACAATCGGATTGCAATGATTTTCACATAGCCAGCAGCAGGCAGGTAAATCTCGTATTCGGCAAGGGCTGAGTAAAGGTAACTCTGCTGGCTTACCATAAGACTCACCCATTATTAACCTTTGCCATATCAGCTGGCAATCAAACTTATTTTTAAACACGGCAAATTTCAATGAACAAATTGCGGGTATAAATATCGACGCCTGTTTAAATATCGACAGGTAATGTATTGGAGCGTGCAAACTTTAAACAGGCTGTATTAAATAATCTGGCGGTATGTCAATAACAGGCGGTACGACTGTTATTGGTGAGAATACGTAGAGCTACTTCACAGTTTATTAACTTTGAATGCACATGGCATGCATAAAACTAAAGGAACCATTTGCGCGCGGACGTACTGTTTTCAAAAAATGTAACGGATTTTCGGGTAAAATGTAATAATGCAGGATGTGCAGAAATGGATCTGATGTCAACAAATGTCGTCTGCATGTTTGTTGTGATGTTACAAATGTCAATGGAGAAAGTGCACACACTTATGCCGGTAAGCTGCAAAATTTAATAATTCACCCATTTTCAAACTTCATGCAACACTTGCTAATTATAAACAATGGGCAATGCAGTAACAACAATTATTCAAGCGCGCGGAAACATTTGTTTGTTTTACAAAACGTAGCCGATTCATTTTATGCCATTGTGGTTGCATTCAGAATACCAGGAAGTTAATGTTTGTGTTATTATAAATCATTTACGTCGCATTTATAGTTTTTTCTTCGTTGAAATATGCGTTCATATCGAAGTTGCAACTGTTCTTAACTGTACATGCATACAAGCGTCTACATGACAATCTTTGCTTTACGACATGGCAATCTTTGCTATATGGGATATGCATTAAGATATTGTTTTCGTGTAATATTCATCAGAGCATGTGCACAATACGAAGAATGAAATACGATACGTTAGAAATATTATGTATGTAAAAGCTGAAAGCCTAACTTCAACAGCATGTGTGCAATTTATCTGACCTACTTACGTCGCAAAGACGCACAACATCTACCGCAGTGTATTTATCAAAAGTAACTTAAAGTAAGTGTACAAGTTTTACCCAGGCTAAATTGTTCTCGATTTGCTATCCACATATGTCTAGAGCAACATAAGGGTGCACTAGGTCAGTCAAACGTGCTGTATACTATACCCATATGCCTCTAGTGTATTTGGCGGGACAATCAGAAATGTCATATTTTACTTATCGAATAGCAAACATTTTCCAAAAATAAACGCACCTACTACGTTTAAAATAACGCGATCAGTCAAATATTTGTGGGTTGGTAGTTCAGCTGATGTCGTCGCGATTATTTGAAACGAGATAAAAACACAAATTAAAACTTCCTTATGTAAATATGTATATTGATTGATCGATAATGCTTTCACGTTCATTGACATTTAAAGGGAATTGTAAACATATTTTCAAAATGACGATGATCAATATTATTTATGCAAAAAAATGACAAAGTTCAATTGTGTCGGCTTAATTGATTAGCGTCAGTTCCGGGTTTGAATGGCCCAGTGGTAGCGCGTAGATTGAGGTCATAGCTTCCGGGTTCGGATAACGGTGGAGGCACGGCATTTTTTTCTTCTCTTTTTTCGTTCTGTTATTATATATTTTTTCATATTATAACAAAAAGTATAGTTCATACCAATTGTAACTAACATTCGAGTTTATTAAAACATTTGTCAGGCATTTGATCCTCTATACGAAGATTCAAATTAGGGTTTACTCGATCGCGCCTTTAACAGCCGATGCTTTCTGTTCTAATGTCCATATATTAAGAGACCAAACAGTTTACAACTATAACAAATTTACTTGTACTTTTACACGTGAATGCTCATTTCCAGCACTATAGGAGTATGATCCAATGTCCGGCACGGTCATTCTATGACGTCACTGGGACCGAAAATGACAAATGCAGTCCATGCACGGTGTGTCCTGAGGGGTTTCAAATGAAAGAAAATTGCATGGCAACACGTGACACAGTATGCGAACGATGCGCTACGGGAACATTCAATGACGCCAAAGGCGGCTTTTGTCGGAGATGCAGCGTCTGCGTTCCCGGTCAGTACACCCAGCGTCACTGCCGAGCGCTTAAAGACGCCAAGTGTCGGAAGTGCCCGAAATTCACGTTTTCGAGCCGACCAAATGTGGGTGTTTGCAGATACTGTAAGACTTGCTATCAAAACCAGGAAGAACTATCACCTTGTCGGCGGAATCGGGACCGGAAATGCGGACGGTGCATGACAGGTATTATTGGAATATTAGTGTTTTTTTTTTCACCGTCGACAGTATTAATCCATAGAGATTTAGCCGCTGAAGGTGTACCAATATTGTTAAATGGCACAGCATAGCCGTGTTGTAACCTTTTTTATACAACCTTTAAACGCAAATGTTTATGTTTCAATAAATGTTACAACTGCATAGTATTAATTACATTTGTTCATAAGTACAACTTATCATAAAACTTGAACAGGAACATATCATACAGATATCAACTAAAAGTGTTACTGTTTACACATTCAGTGAGGTATGAAATAAATTATAATAAGTGTAATACAAAGTAGCAAACCAACCGGTTCTATGCGCTCATAAGTCAGCCACATGCATATCTACAAACGAATCATGTTTAAGATGTAAATGTGGCAGCTTGAAAAAAAAGAAGCTACCTTGTATAAGTATGTCCCACAAAATCTTCCATCTTTCTGAAGATGACCCTGTCTATTGGAACCTCTTTCTAGAAAAACTGGGCTTAATGCATATGTGTAGAGTGTCGTCCTAGATTGACCTGTGCAGTCCGCACAGGCTAATCAGTGACGACACTTTCCGCTTGGAAACTGGATTTTCGTTTAGAAGAGACTTCCTCGAAAAATTCTATATAAGCGCAAAGTGTCGTCCCTGCTTTGCCTGTGCGGACTGCACACGTTAATCTGGGACGACACTCAACGAAGATGCATTAAGCCTTGTTTTCACAGAACACGGCTCATTGATTTGCTACTGTCGGTCGGTGTTACAGGGTTCTTTAGAAGATCCGATGGCGGTGGGTGCCTGCAGTGTTCCCAGTGCCGACCGGAAGTCCCCGCACCCAGGGTTAAAGCATGCGTGCAGCAGAAGGTCTTAGATCCGGAACAGACCTGTTCCCCAACGGAAGTGGCGGACATTGATGCAAGGCCGACAATTTTGTTAGAGAACACTGGAGATATCTTAGTGCAAGGAGACACAAAAATATTGCAAACAAATGAAGAACGGCGGATACAAGGATTGCAAAAGGAAGAAGAAGGTATGCATTTTCTGAACAAAGAAGGTTTGATAAGCATTGTATTTATATGTACAGTGAAGCGTAGATAGAATAAACAATAATATGCATACCGAGCCCGAAGATCACAATTCTTCTCATGGCTAAGTTTGACATACCATTTAGAAAATAAATTGAAATAACGTTGACGGACTGTGTACGTAGTTTACACCAAAACAATGTATAAATGTTATTATATGCGTCGCTCATTCGTATGGACAATTCTCAGGTTTGTCTGTTTTCTCTTGAAAACATATACATTCCTGATCAGTTTTGCGCATTTATATCACTTACTCTTCTTTTGTTCCAACAGGAAATCAAGTTAATGTGTCCTTTATTTCGACAACCCTCCCTTCAACAACTGTCGAGGATCTACTGAATGACTTTTCGTGGCGGATTGCGGCGTGGGCCGGAAGTACTGTCGCCATATTTGTTCTGCTCCTCCTTGTGCTGAGTTGTATCTGCACAAAGATCAAGATCGACTTCAAGACCGATCCGCCGTATGTCGTGCGCATTTGAAGCTTGTGATTTCAGCTGACGTATTGACAACTTTCCCCAAGTCGTGTTTATATTAAACCGTATTTCGATCCCTTCCCGATTCAGATAGACTTGGTTAACTTGTTTTTCAACAAGTCCGGTAAAGAATTTGATACTTTTACTATTGGGTGGAGAGATTGCACTATTGGGTGGAGTGATTGGGTGTGTTTTTGTTAATAGAACATCGATCAACATTTAAAGCACGTAGCATTCGTCTGATTTGCGATGGTAACGGGTGATACGTCTTTTTCATATGATCAAGGCACTCAGTCTTGTTTTTAAGTACTTTTACAAAAGAACAGTGTATAGTGTTCATTCTTTTCGTTTAAACGTCCACTTGCTAGTTAAATGTTAAAGCGTTATATGTTTTAGTACAGTGTATATATGTTTATAAACTTTCGACTTTATACGATAACTGTAACCCGCCGTCAAATGGCAAATTGGATTTGTCCTTTCACATTCCACAGTAAATAATAATCATGATATCAGTGTATATATAGCATTAATCTGATCGTTGTTATCACAATGTTAATAAATATGTATACATATTTATTGATTCGTATAATTGTTATACAATTATATGTAAATATCATACATCACGATTGCGTTTGAAAACATAAGTCTTATATTGTTTAACTTTCTCTATAAATATGTTTCTTTGTTTTGTTACCTTTTATTGACTGTGTCAAGTTGTTTTATTCCTTAATATTTTTCTTGTTGCCTGTTGAAAATAAACTAAAATATCAAATTTTGAGGGTGGCTTTTTCTCACACTTAAATGTTCACCGCTATGACTGAGTTCTGACAACCGATGTGATTTAAGCCCGGAATGGGACGACAGACTCCTAGCAATTGTAGATTTGACGTAAATACCTCGATCAGCTTAAGCAATTGGTATATTAGAACAAAACGGTGCAGCTGGTACATGCTGACTCGGTACAATACTGGACACGGGTATCGGACCCTTTGTTCTAGCTGCGTCCGTTGATTGTAAACTCTCAAACACAACTGGAGTGTCTTTCGCATTGTCCACAACAGTGTTTCCCTTGCCTACCACGTTAATAGAGAATAATAGGTTGTTGACGTGTTTGTTTGTTTGTTCGTTCCTTTGTTCGTTCGTTCGTTCGTTCGTTCATTCATTGATTCATTCACTCACTAATTGATTTATTTTTTTGATTGTTTGTTTGTGAGGATAACGTGCCCGCCTTGCGCTTTGGAGGTCCCGGGTTCGATTTACATTAAGGAGGCGTTCTGAGGATAGTTAAAATGTCTTGGAACCGATGTTAAAGAATTCGAAGTGTATTTCAAGTTAACATTTCGGAACAAATATTTATTATTAACACACAAACAAACACAATGAGCTAGTAATCACAAAGCCGTTTTCTAGTGTACAATAATATAATTATATATATATATATATGCTATATATGTTTTATTACCGGTATATATATATTTATATATATGNTATATATACCGGTAATAAAACATATATAGCAATCGTATGTACTTTCAATTTACAGTTAATATCACACAATGTTATTGGACGATGGAGAAAGAAATCGCCATCATATTACTTGTTGATTTATTCAGTAAACTTCTCGAACAGAGAATGCTAGGTAAGTGTTCAAAACAGTAACGTATATTTTGCGAGGCTTAAAAAACTTTTTGAAGTCGAATAAACACGACTATGCAAACACGGTATGTACTCGTCGTAACGGCAATCTTCTCACGCGGATCTGACCATGCCTTTCACTCGGAACACCAATTTGACAAGTTCTTATTATTATAGACCCCACCCCTCCAATTCTTTTCAAAACGTCAATCCCAACGTTTGTAAAAAAAAACTTTTACCTACATTTTTCAAAAGGCCAATCCCAACTTTTGTGAATGGACTTTGCCTATATAATTCTACTCACAAACATTGGGATTGAAGTTTTGAAGTAATTATTTTATAGGCTATATTGATCTTCAACCTACAATTCGGCGAAAATAAAAATACACTGGAAAACAGGACTTTTTTGTTGTTGCAAGCTCTCGCAAATTCAACGCGGCCTGTATCGGATGGAAGCATATAACAGTAACCGATCACGTTAATATTAATACAAACTTAAAGGATGGCAAAACTTTGATCGGCTCCGAAAAAGGTCATCTGGCCGTAGCCTGTCATGCAAGGACACGCGATGTCATCACATCCATGCATCATATAGCAATATAGCGTCAGGCTGATGGTGACTGTTATGAGATTGGATATAAAGGTTGTCCGCCATATATTGTTTTGAAAAGCGGCTTCACGGTTAGTTAAATAATGTAAATGTTGGAACAATTGATAACGAGATCATACAGTTTCTGTTTCAGATAAATAAATCCAAAGTATACTAGTATATACCAATTGAGCCTTCTGTCGGATGTTGCCATTCCGCTTTCAACATATCTGTGGGAAGTCGGTGCGCCATGTTAGTAAATTGACAATTAATACACGTTAATGAGATTATGTTAAATGTCAAATGGTTCGTTATTGTTCAATCATAAGTTATCAACAAGCATCTTGCATTTGGCAAATTATATTTTGCAATTAGCGAAACTAAAACTTACGTTGTTGACAAGTCGGAGCCTAATATACGAGATAACTTTGCATTGACTACTGCGCAGTATATTTAAATTAAGTTGCAATGTATGCACACGTTTCTTTTCTGCACAGTGCAAAATTTGAAAATGACACGCATTCATGTCACACGTCACGTGATGTCTACCCTTTGGGATCGGCGTCGTAGAAATGTTGATTGTGATTGGTGAACGTGGCATTAAACACTTGATCTAGCTACAACTATTTTTTTGCAACCGACAGTAACCATCTCCCAACGAGCATTTGGTGAGTAACATTCGACAGTTAGCAAGAAACCACAACTTCCGATGTTTTAAGTTATTATAAAATAATTGGCATTTGGCATACACCAACTGGCATCTATCTAATAGCAATTGCCAATTAGCATGTCTACACATATTACGCCGCGTACTTGCTTCGCATGACTAAATATAGAAATCGAGCCTACCGTTCCGCTTGACTACAGTAAACCAGCCGAGACTAATTCATGTTTTGTATTTGGAATCGACAGTTTTTTCCAGGTTGGATTACACTTATTTCCATAGGGTCCTATTATAAAACGGCCAACTTTCAAAGAATTTTCCTTGCCTTTCCTTAACATCAAATGTTGCAAAACCTGTACCATTTAAAGATAAATCTGTCCTCTTCAATTAATTGCGGTAAAAAATAAACCGTCTTGCAACTTCTAGGAAAGTAAAATTCGCCCAAAGGCAAGCACTCTCGGAAAACAGAGTTTCGGAAATGAAATTTCGACAACAGCCCCGTACTTCAATAAAGGCAACCCAACCGTTTACCAGGAAACGTAATCCCCAATGAAAATGCACCAACATGTTGCAGACACACATAGGATGCAGGAAATAATCACAAAAAAGCATGTGTCGCTTAATCGCGCTTAAAACAGGAAAGAAAAAAATGTATGTGACAGCATGGAACGACAACTCTGCGAGGAGATTGTGCAATCTGTTGGAGATTGTGTAGAATTTTCTTGGAAAAGCAAGCTTAAGGTTACAATATACTAATTATGGTGTTATTGTGCATAAGTGTGTTGTGTCATTAGGTATTGCATTGATATGCACTAATAAATCAATGTCATGTTTTAGATTTAAGACTACAGGATGAAACAGCACTGTTTGGAGAATACCTCTTTTCTTGAGAGTAGCTGGTAAAACAAGGTGAAAAAACAGTCCATTTTGATTTGTGAAAAGTTCTTTCTTGGATAGGAATCACCTACCATTTGTATTGTTTTAATCAATTCAGTTAAGAATGCTCTTTTAGAAAAGGTATGGCTATGGGGGTCTGTATGTTCAAAATGTTGCATTTATTTTGGCTTAAACTTGTCGCTTTTACATTGAATTATTTAAGAAAAATAGTTAGTATATTGTGACCTAAACTCACTTTGGGTTAAACAAATGTGTCGTCTGTAAAAGTAAAAATGGTAGACAAACATAGTTTTGGGGCAAAATTACACGACATACTAGTTGAAATATGCCATAAAAGCCCAGATAAGACTGTTTAGTGTTGATTGGGTGTACGACCAAGGGTTCCCGGCCCAATTACGGCTTAATATGGGTTGAACTCCCATCTGCTGCAGCCTGCAGTGCAGGCATGGAAATTAACTTTTTACTATTTGTTGCACTCACGGGCAACCATATTTAGTATTTTGGTTGCGCATCTAAAGGGTAACGAGCCCAGAATCATGTATATGTCATTTCATGTGTATCTTATACTTTCTTTAAATAAAATAATATATAATTTATTAAACAACAACATTGATGACATGACACCAGCTCAATGCATTATGTCTAATTATGAGTCTGATTGAATCATTTCCTAGGCCTAAATAATTGAATATTATTAAACTATTGACATAAACTTTATGTTGTATAAATATGTATATAATATTGCTTGTGCTATGTATTTACCGAATAAGCAGTCGGGATCAGGACCATGTCCTTTGCATTTTTCAATAGTTTAATAATATTATGATAAAGCCTGTATATATTTGTTCACTTTTATCATGTTTGTTTAATATTTATTGCACAATCTTTCAGGCCCTGTGAGGGCAGTAATCGTACAATCTGTTGCGCAACAGTCCGCAGTCAGTGAGCAGGTAAAAACTAGAGAAAAATCCGAGAAGGCATCTATCTTCCTTAAGGATATTTACAGGCCTTTTCATTGCCATTTTGGGAAAATTTCAATTTCAGGATTGGGATTTTTTTTTCGCAAAAAGGCCACTGATTGGGAAAAACCAATTAAACATAACTCTTTATAATAATTTAAATTAGACGAAATTATAGTTATATGCTTTCTTAGATGTTATTGAAATAAAATATGATGATAAGCCTAATAATCATAAGATGATTCTTTTTTTTTGGGGGGGGGGGGAACAAATTCAATTTGGGATTTTTTTGTACAATTTCGCTTTGGGAATGCCAGGAAAAGGCCTGATTTATGATGCTGAAGGTGTGAGAGGATGTTGTAATCTGGTTTTGGATTTCTCTTTCCTTTTCGATTGTTCATGTCCTCACGCAGTTTGTATTTTCAATTCCTTGAACTGGTTCGTCAAGCACTTGCTTTGTTGACTGTAGACAGCCGCTTTCTCTTAGGGATGCTGCGTTTCTCGTATGCTAACTGCCCATGACCTTTGATCCCAGTGTTAGGCTAGCTTTAAGTTCACTTGTCTAAAGTTGCAAGTACAGAGTGCATAGCCCTGGCTCAGTTAGTGCACCTGCCCTTGTATCCGACTAACACAGTTACGTGGGAAAGTCACATTTTGGGGGTTCACAGCTATGTATGACCTATTGACGGCTTCACATTTCTGTGTTGTGGTCAGAAGTTTGGTGGCTTCCAGAGCCATAGGACCTTACAGCATTTCAATCCACTTTTTGAGTAGTTCTTGGTGTCTGACCACCATTTTAACCTTAACATTTGCTGGCATAAAGTTTTTTGCTTGCCTTTTATTGCCGAAACAAACATAACTACTTGGCACAATAACTTCCACAGTAACCCCTCAAGAATAAGACAATAGTTGAAACTTGATATAACCTCTGGCATTACCCTATTCAGAGCCTCAATTTTTCCGAGATGTGTATTGTGAGCCGCTTTTAGCTCGGCCATACATCTAGATTTCACAGAAAGCGCAAACCGATTTCTAATATTTGATCTTGTATGGACGCGGAGTATGTCCTTAGAGAATGGTGCTTTGTTTATTTCTCTCATAAGGGGGGGTGCCTTTATGCCTGAGTACCTTTAGACGGCCTAATTTGTGGCTCTGAGAGGTTCTTACACCTTGGAAAGCCCTGCTGTCACTGTCACATGTGACATGTGCTATTTTTATATCCTGAGATATCTGGTTACCTAACGCCCTATTCCATTTTGCTCGCTTTCAGAAATATTTGCCAAACAATGACCCTATGATTGGGGCACTGATCTGGTTTTCGATTTTTTCTAAGCGCTGAAGCAGCTCTGCAAAGTTCATTTGTTACATGTACCCTCAAAACTTGTTTGTTTTTAGTATTATTTTCACACATGGTGGTGATGGCAATGGTTCCGGCTTGAAAGGGTGTCGCGTCTGACTTGAACATCAGATTGTTTTTACAACTGTCCAATTCTACATTAACCATAGAACCATCGTTTTGCCCTATTTTTGCATTTTCAGCAACCTTGTTTTTCCTTTTGTCAGCCATGTTGTTCTTATTTAAGGCACCTCATACCTTGTTTGCTTGTTTTCGCAGCGCAAGAAGAGTAGATAAAATGGTATTGCTTACAACAGTATTCTGCGCAAACTGGTGTTCCCAATTGAAGAACTAGCCACACCTATATTGATCTGTGCTGCTCTCCTGCCCTTGCCCGTGGCATTGACCTCATTGTGCAGTTTGTAGTGTATAGGCATCTGGTCCATTTCAGACCCTAAGCCCCACTTTATGGATGCAACTCTGTCGATGACCAAGTCTCCCCTGTATTTGCTATTGCGCAACTTATGTTTTCAATTTTCAATGGACATCATAGCTTGCAGTAGGGCAGGGACATAGATCTTACTTGTGCGTAAGTCCAGATGGGACTTTCGATGAAGCTGGAACATTGAACCGGTCTACATAGCATGCCCTGTTCACTTGTGGAAGAAATGGCTTAGCTGGTGTTTCAGAACTGTCTACATTACAAAAAGTAAGAATATTTTCCCTTGTATGAATCCGAGTGTTAAAGGCAGACCTTTCTAACCTTTCATAGCTAGTGTTGGCACTTAAGTCGTTTCCATATTTGTGCTTTATCCATCTTATTCCACTAGTTTGACCCCTTTAGAAACCAATGTCCAGCAATCTTTGCTTTTTTTACTTACATACACCATTTTGACCTCAGATGTCCCTTCAATATCTTTAAAAGTCTCAGATGTTTGCACAAAATGTAGACAATTTGTGTTTCTAAGCACTTTAAAGGTGAAAAGGAAGTGTAAATTGACTACTTAATGCAGTTTTGAGGCTGAACCACCATTTTATACTTGCATCTTTTAATGGTGTTGTTTTCATGAAAGGGGCTGCTACAAACATTGTTGCTATACTAATTCGGCAATTAAGTGCATCAAAGGACCAATTTCTGGATTTTTAAATGTTTACACTTCAAATAATACCGGTAATTCTTATCAAATTAATCAAAACTAGTACTTATCATGGAATTGTTGAAAACACATTACAAATCTATTATTTAATTACCATAATAATATCGCACAATATCTTCATTTAACTGGTCAGAATAAAATTCAAGTTCCCCTAGTTAAGGTGCAATGCATTAAAGTGAGATCACGATTCCACTGCTGGAACGACAGCTTGATTAAATCTTTATACTTAAACGGTACGGGTCAATATTGAAAACAATATACAATATGTTGGTCAAAACGAATATCAGGATAGGTAACAACGATGCTTATATGATCTTAAACAAACTAGTACACAGAATGATATACGGTAGCAATTACTAAATATGAGAACACAGCCTTTAAGTACAAACGCTCTGGTACTGACAGTCTTCTAAATATAAAAGGCACACACAAACTGTCTTGATGTCGAAAGATGAGTGTGAAACTGTTCTATCCCTCAAGCCTTTTCATTAGAGATAAATTATTTCATGATGAACACACAGTTAACATTGTTGCAAAACGCACTGTAGTATCCCTTTTCATACCCTATACTTCACACAAATAGAAAGTCAATTGAACTACCTATCAATGTAAAAGTGATAACTGTTTATAAATTGCAGGTTTTCTATGTCGAAAAGTGTCTGGCCTACCGGCTGGAAATTTTATATTCAAATTCATTGGACGCTTACAAAGGTCAGCTAAGGTGAAAAGCTGGGTTAAACAGCTACGCCGAAAAAAAATCTGCAAAAAGTGGCAATTGGGTAGCTGAGCAAGAAGGCTGAACGCCCAGGCTTTGGTTTGAAGAGTTGTGTTAGGAAAAAGGGAGTATGATTGCCAAATGAATAGATATCCAAAATTGGTATGGTGGTGGGGTAATCATAGTTATATACTTATATGCAAGGGGTTATGATTATAAGCATAATATCTTTCTCTTATAGGTTACATTATACTAAATAAAATTTAATGTTGGGCTGTACTCTCTAAATAAATCAAATTGCATCAATTGAAGATATGTTGTTATGCTTTAAACACTTGTTGTTGTGTTCTAGTGCATACTTTTTTTTCGATCATAAGGTAAGGCATTAGTTTTCACTAATAAATCAATGTCATGTTTTAGATTTGAGACTTCAGGATGGAACAAGGTGTTTTCCTAGTAGAACTTGCTCAACTGAACGTACATGGGTTGCCAATAGAATCGATTTAAGAGAAAAAATAACACATAAATATCCTCATTTTTTATTTTGTTTGGCTTCAAAACATTTTAATATTTTTTATATTAATATACAATATTCTCAACAACATTATCATGTTTTCCCGATTGCAACCGTAAAAAGAGGACATAACTCACCGTATAAATATTTGTCATAATGCACACCAGTTTTTGTCAAACTAAATATTAACAAATACATGCACATGTAAAACGAATCAAAAACGCTCCCTACGTTTGCTTTACTATAAATGCAAAACAGTAAAAATAATTCCTTTGTTATAAGAACTATTATTACACCATAATTTTGATAATTAATATAGATCTGCGTACAACTGCAATATGGAAAACACAATTGATGAATAATTAACAAAACAACATCTCAGAACATTTACAAACTATAATTAAAACTACAAATGCAAAATTCTAACAAAAACTTAATTTAAATATATCAGATCAAGAAAGCTATTACTAAAAAAAAACTGCCCAATTTACAAATTAATAATTATGGTGAACTAAAATATTTTGCATGGGAACATCACAAAATAATTCTTATAATGCACACATGTTGGCAACAAATTGCTTTATAATAAGTTTTAAATCAAATGGTGACAAAACATACCTCACAAAATTAAAGTTTAAAACATCAAAAAATAAAAGTCCAAAGTCCCAAATATAAATTCAAGTATTATTGTTTTACAATTCTTTAAAATGTATCTTATCTATATTAAAAAAATATATACAATAAATTACTAAATGTATACATTGTCACATAGAGAAGGAAAGTTTCTTGCGCAATAACCTCAAACAATCACAACCAATTGAAAGTGCTTGTTTTAGATCTGAAAACATTGGATCTGATCGGATACACATGGTAAATACATGTAAAATGCTTGTACACATGATTATAGTAAAGACAAACTTCCAAAAATATTTTTTTTAATTAAAGAACATTTAATGTTACACATAAAAAAAATTAATACAACAGAATGGAAAATAAACAAAATTATTAGGGATATATTAAATTATCGTGATTACATGTACTTCAATGAATGTTTGTGCAATTGTAAAAACATGTTCAAATGCATATTTCAAACAAAAACGTAGAAACATACATGTGAAAATGCCAACAGATATGTCAGTACAGCCCAACATATAATGTTAACAACAGTAAGACAATATATTGGAAGCACTTTTGTTTCACAAAATCACAAATGTGTAATCTGAGGTCAGAGCGTTTGTGAAAATCAAGAACAGAAACTTAAAACTAGAGGTTACACTTCACTGCCAATATTCATTATCCCACTCAAATCTGTCTTACATGGAGAGGCATTCACATTGAGCTGTATTGAAAGACTTTTGTTTCTTGTCAGACACATATACATCCTCATCAATCCACAACCCTTGAATCTAAGCTTAAATATCATTTTCACTTGTCATTTACTTAATATTTGTAGCTTCATGATGGTATGGAAAAGAGGAAAAGGATTTAAGTAACCAATATACAAAGTCAGGTTAATATACAGTATTTATTAATTACAAAATATTCCAATAGTTCAAGGCCTGGACTACCTTACAATGCCAGATAAATTAATTGTATTGTAAAGCCCAGGGATAAATACATAACAGCTAGATACCTTACAGATAGATACCTTACAGATAAATATAAGCAGCAATCAGTTGTTTTTTGGGGGTATAGTTAGCAATAGTTGTAAATTCAAAATGTCAAAGTATTATTCCCTAGTAAACTGATATCGATACATTGGTTCAATATCTCTATAATTTCTAGATGATAACTCTACATTTAATGGCATGAAGCAGATTGAAGTTAATCAGAATATATTTTACTATATATCAGAAGGGCCAGTGTCTGATGGGTTTATTTATTAGAGGGCAAACATGTTGGGAATGACACATGCCATCCTAGTCAAAGAGAATCACAACATTACTGTGTTAGGCACAACTTCCTACAGGATCATGTAGATCCTGGATTGATTGACTGTAACCAAAGAGAATCACAACATTACAGTGTTAGGCACAACTTCCTACATGCAGATAATGGGTTGATTGACTGTAACCAGGTTATAACAACACACAACAAAAACAAACAACTGCAACAATACAAAAATACATTTAAAACATGCTAAAACAAAGTCATATATTACAAAAAGTACTGTTATGAATGAATGAAAGTGATTTTGTAGATGAATCTATGATAAAATATACATTGGTCACAATAAAAAGCACCACATGACAAAAATGTTCATACTTCAATAAACATTACATTTCTAAAAGCTAAGCCCTAATACTTAAAGTATAATTCAAGCCCTAATATTGATACCAAGACTTCCATTTTGTTTTGAATTCTGTATGAATTATATACACCTTTATTATAAGAAAATATAAAAAATTGTAAATATTTTCTTATAATAAAGGTGTACATGTACATAATTCATACTTTTCCCTCTTTTTAGCAATGACACTTTTTTCCATACCACTATGCAATCTATGTACCAGGTTATTGCTGCAATTATATGCTAAGCAGATGAATGGTTTGCAAAAAAAGAGAAGATTGTTATAATTTGTTCCCAAGAATCAACATTCAACCTGACTTTCTTCCCAAAACTATGAAAATGTAATTGATAATCGAGTCACACAAAAAAGAAGTCCAACAGTATCAGTCTAAACTTCCGTTATCCGCTTGTCTGTCTGAAGGGGCGTGTTTTCATCATCGCTAATGTTTGCCTCACTGTCTTCAAGCTCACACAGACCAGAGATTTCAGACATATCGTCCACAACCTCGCCATGGTTGTAATCACCATCATTGAAATCACTGTCCGTTGTGAACGCAGCAGACAGCCGACGATGATCAAACTCGCTGTCGGTTGTAATCATTGACAAGCGGTTGATATTGTTCTGGTTTACAGGGAAGCCGTAGTGTAGGACAGAATCGTTGTCGTCTTCTGAGCTGGACGCGTGGCTGGAGTCACTTGCAGTGTTGTCGAGACCATTCACAGCGTAGGCGGGTGGGGGTGGCCAGAGTTCTTCCCTGGGAGCTTCCTCTGCGCTGTGTGTACTTGTGAAACTCGAGTTCAGGGGCAGATAATAGTTTGGATGGATGTGAACGTTAATATTCCTACTCTCGTACCCCTCCAATAGTCGACTCTGCTCAGCTAAAAGTTCCTCATAGTTTGGTATGTCAGGAATATTTTCGGTATCAGTTTCCGTGAATTCTGAATCCCCGACGTATTCGGACTCGATGAATTCCCCGTCAGTCATGTAGTGGCTGCTGTTCCTGGTCACATACATGTTTGTGTTGGATTCGTTGCTATGTGGGCTTCCCGACCCAGGAGAATCAGGGCACTCGCCCGCGGGTAGCTCACTGATGTTGGGTAGAGACTTCTCTGGGGCCCAGTCAGATGTGTCCCAGTGATAGCCTGGAAATACCCAGAAATGGGGAGATCAGAATGCAGTGTTAAGCTTCATTATCACTTACAGTGCAATCACTTTATAACACCGAATTTTCAACCCGACACTATGACATTTATGCCTGAATATATTACAAATCTATTATGATGGATATATGAGTTTTAGTATTTAAATTTAGTTAAATTAACACAAAGCTAGCTTTTAAACATGTCTATGCAATCATAACACTTATGAATGCACACAAACAATATCAGATAATGAGAACATTCATGTAGGTTATACTTGATTTAAGTGAGTAATATTTGCAAATATTAAGTGTAAATGCCTCCTTGTTATACGTATAAGTAATTATATGAGTCTTGCTCTGGGAAATTAGGGTTTAATGCATGTGCATAAAGTGACGTTCCAGATTAGACTGGTCAGTTTACGCTTTTATGGTATTTTTCATCTAAAGGAAGTCTCTTCTTTGAGCAACTCCAATTGAGGCCAAAAGTGTCGTCCTTGATTAATCTGGGACGCAACTTTGAGTACATGCATTAAACTCCATTTTCCAAGATCAAAGCTTATATCAATTAGAGATACAGGAACAACAGCTTGCTTAACTACTTATTTCAAACTCAGTCATCATCCATATTAAGCAATGAGTAAAATTTGTTGTTGTTGTTTATTTATACAAAGATTTATTGAAATTAGAAAAAGCATGTGGAAATATCTCTACGGATGTGTTACTCTTGATTTGTTAGAAAAGCTTTTTGTTGATTTCAATGTACTTGATGCTTGAACATATTTATAACAATGCAAGTCTCCTGTAATATCTATAATGTATTCCATAAACACAGAGTACAATGAATTTTGGGCCATATGTTTCCATATATCCACATTGCATATGATTACGTATGATGCATATCAAAACGGTTTCAGAAGAATTGTATATATTGTGTAATAATCAATACAAAAATAGACTTTTTACCAGCCCTGCAGTTGTGTATACAGTGATGTAATGTAAAGTTCATGGAACTAAATAAAATTCAATGTGTACAAATATCAAGCAATAAAGAAGAAGGTAAGATTTAATTATGCAATTAAAGTATTATTAACCAGGTAAACTACAGTAAATACTACACGAATTTTAGTATAAGAATAATGAAACTCCATAAACATTATCATAAAAGAAATTTTTGTTACAATCTGCTTGTCTTACAACTAATGAAAAGCAAGATTAGATTAATTGTAAAATCTTTACAACATATGAAACAAAAAATCATGTTCCCCCAATAATTAAAACAAATATATATATATATATATATATATATATCAATTTTATCTTCTAAAAAGTATGGGTTTCATCCTTATTTAGGGCATTTATCAGTTCAGTGGCCTGATGGAGAGATGCGATGAACGGCAATTATTCTTTATCATTGATTTAGTACCGCCAGGGACTGTTCTGTAATGGATACGAACACTAATTAACAAGATTGCCTTAAAAAAACGGACTTGAATGTTTGATCGAATACATATAGTTATGTATCCAAATGATATGTTTGTGAAAACAGAGATATTGTTAATTACTTATACACTCAATGTGCATCTTTATTAACTTTAACCGATACAGAACTCGCATACATGTGTTAAAACTATTATGACAATTTAGCCAATCAGAGGTTTTGCGGGAATAATACGAAAGTATGCAACATAAGTAGTTTTACATACATATGAGCCTCAATCTGTGGGAAGGGGGATAAGTGCATCTGCGTAAAGTGTCTTCCCATGTTAGCCTGTGCAGCTTATGCAATGTAGTATGTTGAAGACCATTTGATATTAATAATAGGCACTTGTTAACCCACTGTGGGAGCGTTCTTTATATCTCCCCCAAAGACACCAAGTACTGGTTCTTGTCCCAGGAAACGGACTCGAGAGCGTTTCCAATAAACCTTATGTACACGGAACCCTTTGTTTTAAATAAATGAGTTAAATGCATAAATTATAGAACATATGTGATGGTTCATCGGCTTTAAATATGTGAAGTACATGTATTTTCGTTTGGGACGCGCATGTATTCTAATTCGAGTATATAATTATAATCTTATTTAAAACGTTTCAAAAGACTCAAGATGTAGTGGCACCAGAAAATAAACGAATTAGAGTTTGATGCAATAACACATACTTTTCGCTTGTACACTAGAAACAAAAGTAAAAACACGTTTGGTAAATCTCAGATTATAATTGCACTTGTGTTCACACAAGACATGTATAATGTTTGGTTCGGCAACAATAACGAGTAAACGAGCCGGTTTCGGCTTGAAATGTGTGGTCATGTATATCATTGAAGTGAACAAGATTTGATTTATGGAACCAGTATAAGTCAGTTTATGTATTATATTTAACATCCTTCGGTTCATATTTTTTTTTTATAGAAAAAAAAACATTTTTTTTTCACAATCACAACCACTTTGAAACGTTATATCTTGATGACTGTAATAGTACAATCATTAACACGTTATTTTTGAGAAATTGGATTCCGGTAAAAAGCACATGTCGACATACTAAGCGAGTAACCTGATGAAAAAAAAAGTTTGTTCAGAAATATATATGCCAATGAATATATATATAGGATTTCTGTAGTAAAGTTGTTAATCAGTAAACATGTTTAATTCCTAATGCATAAAAAAACACATGAAATGTTTATTGATCGTGTTGATTAAGATTAATAATCGAGGTGCCAAACTGTAGTTCAATATACACAGATAACGCTTATGTAACGTAACCGTTGGTGTAAATTGCGTTTACAAGCACAGAAAGCATTTTAAAAANCTAAACTATTTGGAAAATAAAAACTTTTTATAAAAATAAATAAAACAACAAAGAGTTATTTGAACTGACTGCTTAAGCTCAATGAATAAATATTTTAGCAACTGAAACCCGGAAGCTTTAATGTTGGATTTTTTCCCCAACATATACATGTCATTGTTGTGCATGTATAATTACGTCTACAGTGATCCAATTATAGGACTTGTTTCTTTTATTAAAATGGATTATGGGCAAATTAATGTGAAAGATATGAATTGGATTTACTAAAAATGTTAAAAAGTTGTTCTACGATTTAATTTTGTAAATGTGAGATGCACAACTTATTTATTTAATCAAGCTGGATTGTGACCAAAAGAAGAAGCTGAGAAAATCATCAAGTTTGTTTCCTGGGTAGAACCAGTACTTGCCTTTTGAAAGAAGTCATTCAAAAGGCTCCCCAGGTGGGGTTCAAGCTTGTATCCTTCTGATGGCAAGGCATGCACCATTACACTACTGTCACAGGCCCCTAAGCAAAGCTAGATAAAATTACTCTGGTTTATTCCAATTGTTTCTTTGAAAGCTTGAAAGTGTCTAAAGAAGTTTATCACATTGCAGTACCTTGTTGGTCGTCTTCAGACTCTGATATCGGTAGACTGCTCACCGAGGTGTTGTCATGACCGTGACCTTGAAGATGGTTCATTGGCAGAACTGTCCCCACTGGCATCTTCTTCAGCATCTTGTCTGAATTCTTCTCTGCAACTTACAGATTACAAGGCTTGTTGAATACATTGGCCTAGGCTCTTTGCATTTACAGATTGCATAAAAATATAATAGAAATATAAAAAATATGTTTCTTGGCCAACATAGAATGTTTGTTCTCGATTTTTGCAATACGAGGGTCCATACTTTGTGATTTCTTCACACTTGTATTGTCTGTAATATGTTATTTAACTGCCATGCACTGTAAACAACATTTTTGTGTCTGTTCTTTACATGACTTATAACTGGATCAAAGTGAAGATCAAAGTAAAACATATAAAATTAAATATAAAAGAGTATTATTAACAAAAACGTAAATTTAATAAAAACAGACTAAACTTGTCAAAATATGTTGCTATATGTACGTATAATTTTCATCAAGTTTAATAGCCGAATTTGAGTCTTACTTTACTTGTTTAATTAACGGTATTTTAAGCTTTTTTAATTAACAAGGTCTGGGCTTTGTTTCTACCGTATTGCATACCTGACATGTAGTTCTGCAGGATGTTCTGACACGCCCTCTCCCAGGGTTCCTTCTGCAGTGAGTCTGAGTCACTTGTAGACAGAGTGGCAGGGACTGTGGGCTGAATGCTCGCCACACTACGTACCGGAGCAAACGTCTGAAAGTCCACATTGTAGGGCATTATATTGCGAGGATTCTCAAGGTCGTCAGCGGCGCTGCCATAGTTACAGTTCCTCAACTGGTCAAAGTTGTTCAGCGTGTGGATGGAGTCTCGAGCGCTCGGCGTATAGGATGCTGGTCTGTTCGGAACAGGTGGTGGTGTGGGTGATGGCGGGGTTTTTCGCCGATTGTTTACATTTTCGACGAGGTTCTCAGCTTTGTATTTGTGCTTGTTGTCCTTCAATAGACTCAGGTAAACATCTGGAGTGTCATGCGCTACCCCACCTGTAATGTTCTGGCGGTGTCGTCTCTTTCTTCGCTGCCACATCACACGTACGATCACTAATATGAGGACTATGATAATGAGCCCACAGATGACACCTACAACACCAATCAATTATTTAAATAAATGTATTCATATAATTCATCAATTACTAAATATCCAATATTGATTCTGCCATGAGTAAATAAGAAAGAGCACAACATTTACCTTGCTTTTACAGTATATATTTTTTAAACTTATAACACAAACACAAATGTATGGGCTTAACATCTACTTTCAGTATACATTTTTGACATTCAATTAATATGCAAAAACTTCAAGTGTGCAATGAGACCTTGATCTTAAAGTGAGCAACATAGTTTTTGCATGAGACAGGTCATCTTGATATGATGGTCATTTATACTAATTTATTTGCAACTCCATTAATGCATGAAAAAGTATGAGCCAGACACCAAGATTTACTTGTCTATATACAAAGAAGTATTAGGCAAAATCTTAAGGGTGCACTGTAACCTTGAAGTTGTTGCATGCGGCACAGCGTCTTGATATGATCATTTGTGTCATTTTATTTCGAAAACCCAAAATGTACAATAAAGTCGTGAGCCAGACATGAAATGTTACACAAAAAAACAGACACTGACTTGTGTAAAGCTATATGCTCTTCCACCATTATATAGTTAAAATAATTATAAGACAAAATGGATTAAAAAAGAAAAGAATCAATAAATTTCTATTTATTTAAATTGAGTTTGTGATTTTGTTTACCCTTAATGGAGAAATTATTTTAACCCTTTTCAAGGTTGCTCCAAACTCTTCATATTTGAATAGATCAAGCGAATTTAACAACTATTTGTCAAGTAATCTTGCTACTCAAATTGAGGAAATCAGCTGAAAAGAGAAGGAATCACACTTCTTTAATACAATATCAATAATTCCATACCCATTACATACCAACTATAATGTAGATTTCATCGGACATGATTCCCGCTGCGCTGGACGTGACCATTGGCAGGACAACATCCTGGCACTTGTCACCCTCGTATGAGAGCGTGCAGTTACACGTGTACAATGTGCCCTCTTGCAGGCATATCCCATCATTCTCACACGGGTTTGACAAACACACGTCCTGTAAGGTCTCGCAGCGTGGCCCTGTAATACGCAACAAATTAAAAGTGATCCCAATCTCAATCACATACAAATATTCAATCAAGTTTGTATCCCATAAACTGCATGCTCAAGTCTTTTTTATCATGAAGACATAAAAAGTTCATTTTAATACTAATAAATCAAGTTTATATTCGGTACTTCATATAAGGCACGGAAATACAAAAAAATGGTGGTAAATAAAAGCTTGGTCACAAACGTTAATAATATGTTTTGTCAGCATGTCCATGGGCAACTTAACTCGGAAATGTATGAAATACTGGTCTTATGCATATTTATTTGGTGATGACAAATTATAATTTCAATTGAGCCGCTTAAGAAATACATGTATGGCAGAAATTCATTCCACAAACTTATGCGGACAAAATAACAGACTGACTGAAAGCGTGATTCCTGTAAAGGGTTATAATTTAATGTCACAATGACGGCTACACACCACTATATCCAGGCATGCAGCGGCAGGTGTAGGAAGTAGGTCCCTCGATGCAGGTGCCCCCATGCAGACACGGCAGGGAGCGACAGTACTTGCCGTACTCACACCGTCGCCCCTGGTAACCAGACTGACACGTGCAGATGAAGTCATTGGGTATGCCCTTCAGGTTCTGGCAAACACCTGGAAACATCAAAACTATTGATCCTCCTTCTGGGAAAACTGGACTTAATGCATTTGCATACAGTGTCATCCCAGATTAGCCTGACTGTGCAGTCCTTACAAGTTAATCTGGGACAACACTTTCTGCCTTAACTGGATTTTCACTAAGAAGAGTCCACCTTAAAATGAAAAATACCATAAAATCGTAAAGTTTCGTCCCTGATAAGCCTGTGCAGACTGCACAGGCTAATCTGGGACAACACTTCAGCATAAGCATAAAATCCTGTTTTCCCAGAGCAAGGCTCAGTTTGTAAAACTGGAAACATATTTCTAGTGGAAGGATGCTGGCCTAGGAATCACAAGATCCCTGATTGAAATCCCCCTCAGACCATGGGAATTTGTCCTAGCAAAAACCTTTATCCTATACCTGCTACTCTCCACCATGTTGTATAAATGGGTACCTGTGAGGGAAGTAAGCCAATAAGCAGTGACTGGAAACTATGGCGATGGTTAACAAATGACTTGTCATTATTGAAATAGAAATAGAGATTATGACATTATTTTGATCTCATGAAACTGGCAAGGCATATCAACTGTTAGCAAGTTAAGGAAGAACAAGAAATACTCATTTAAAAATGCACTATAAAAATCTGGATAGAAACAAACAATTCATGGTTGGTTTATTATTAAGTTGCACAACCAAAGAGTAATATTGCTGAGATGAACTCTTTCAATGAAATGTGCCTAATTATTAACTTTTATTTCCCTTTTCATGCTTTTGTTAATCTAATTAACTGCAGAAAATAGTTTCAAGCATTGAAAGCTAGTTGACCAGTCAGACTACCAACTTTCAAAACTGACTTGCCCATACCTTATTCTACTTGCACCAGGCAAATGGGCAACCACAAATTTCACTGAGTCATAAAATAAGAAAAAATAGTTATAAATCTTCGATGCTGTTTTAACACAATCAGAAACAACTCTTACTAGCAAATTATATTAAAATAAACACAATACACTTTTATATGAACATTAAACCAATTAATAACCTTAATTAATTTCTTGAAACCAATCTTTCAAACTGTCCTTACCATTGTTTAGACAGGGCATCTTGAGGCAGGGTTCCTTGTCAATCTCACAGCGCTGGCCAGAGAAGCGGTCTCCACACCGACAGATGTACGAGGTACCTGCTGACTCACACTTGCCACCGTTCATACACGGAAAACTGCTGCACACGTCTGGAGGAAACATATAGGGAACATGTGCAAAAGTCTTACATATTTTATGATAACTTAATAAATAAGTATAATTCTTATATTTTTGTGGTAATAATATATGGAGAATTGCACATTTATACATTCATTTTCCAGACAAATTTAATAAATTGTTGTTTTAGAGCTTAACAGTTCCCAGGAAATTGTGTTGTGATTAAAATGTATACTCTCACTAGTTAAAACCTTGATTTTGTCACACAAAAACATACAGAATCTAATAAATAAAACACTTTATGTACTGAAGTCCAATTCCAAAGTATCACAAATATTTTGTGTTGTTTTTATAATAATTAAAATATTGTCCATACAATACATCAAAATTCCTTACAATACGAAATGTTTTGTTTGTATTTTCTGTAATTCATTTTAATCTAAAAGGACCCAAAGTCATACAATTCCATGCCACTTACTGTCACCAAGCAGTGCAAACTCAGAATCCCTGCACGAGAACTCCACTTGTTCAAACTGCTGAGAAAGCGCCACCGCGTTGCTACCAGAAACCGGCAGACGGACGTTATGAATCCGAATATCCTCGATGCAACCCCGGAAACCTTTACGGATATCAGTATAACCATTGGAGTACGTCTCCACCTCCGCACCAAAGTACACGTCGCTATTGTCCAGATTCAAGACGTCATTTTTGCCCGGGGCTGTCGTAATTGCGGAGTACTGTCCATCGAGGAACACTTCGGCAGAGTTCCCGTAGCGCTCCACCATGATGGTGTGCCACTTGCCATCACTGATATGGTTCGGCAGAAGTACGAGCCCCTCACCACTGCCACAGTCAAACCGGTACTGGACCATGCCATTCTTCAGCTGTGAACATACATCACAATCAGGTTAAATTGAGTCTTGTTCTCGGAAAACTGAGTTTAATGCTTGTGCATAAAATGTCATCCACGATTAGCCTGTGCAGTCCGTAATCAGGGACGACACTTTAAGCGTTTATGGATTTTTTTGTTGACAGAAAGTGACTTCTAAAAGAAAATGCACTTGAGGCAGAAAGTTATGTCCGTGATTAGCCTGAGCAGACTTCACAGGCTAATCTGGGACGACACTTTAGGCACATGCATTCAGCCCAGTTTTCCCAGAGCGTGGCTCAATTAATTCAATGTACACAATTCACTCCAAATTGCAACTGGCTTCATCATCTCAATGATTATGTGGCACTGGAAATCAAGCAGAGAATATCCTGTAGAAATATCCACTACTGCGGTATAGACAAGAAGTTTGGTCTAAACCCACACCAGTATATTGAAAGGTTTATGGAAATGTTGATTAGCTGGGTACAATATCCTTGATCACTATGGCTGGAGTGATGGTGTAAAAGATTAATGAGAAGAAGAAAAGGAAGGTAAATGTGTTCGCCAACAATCAGACATTTATAAACAACCAGTCAACTTTATCATATAATCGCATTTACCAAGCCCAGATTGACAGTCCAATTCCTTTACAACTGAGATAACTGGCTTGGCTAACATATTATTTTCAATAAATTTTATTAACTACTTTTATTTAGCTTTTATTCTGATTATTTTTAAATGAGGTTACTGTCTTTTCTGACATATGTTCAATTAATTTTATTTAGCTCTTTTCTTTAGCTTTTATTTTGTTAATTTTATATTTCAAAATTTGCAACACCTTTTAAGAAGTCTTAAAGTTGTCATGCATTATGGTGATTCAGGAAGTTCTACTTAACAAATCAAAAATCAGAATTCTTACAAAACCATGAATCATAATTGCTCATTGTGCATGTACCTCGAGGATGCTGTAGTCGACACGTCCCTTGGCAAACATGAGGCAGGAGGTCTCTTTGATTGTCTTGATTCTCAGAGAGAGGCTGAGTCGCTCCTCAATCTTGTTGTGCAGTGTCCACTTGGCGTAACTCGAACCCGTGAATGTGATGGGAGAGTCTCCTGTAATAGTTACACAACATTAAACAATGGTTGTTGTCAGTGTCAAGTTTACACAAATGCAGAGCTTAAGCTTTATTTTTCTTGTGAAGTGCAACCCCGCAACATTTGTTCAAAAGGCAAATTACTTAAGAATGTGTGGATAATGCATTACTTTAAAAAAATGTAAGGGCTTAAACATATGCAATGAGTTTTCTCCACAAAATTATGCAGCCAGACACACTGACCGAAAATAAAAACAAATAGAGTCGACTCCAATATACCCCTCTATATTTCAATATTTCTTTTGTTCTCCCTTGAATTATATACACGATCATTTGGCTTTATTAGATGCACCCTTATTACAGTTGATGTTATCACATTTGAAGGACTCAATTTTGTTACGGTTTATGTTATCACACTTGTTATGATTCACCTTTGTTACAGTTGATGTTATTACACTTGTTAGACTCACCTTTGTTACAGTTGATGTTATCACACTTATTAGACTCATCTTTGTTACAGTTGATGTTATCACACTCACCTTTGTTAAAGTTGATGTTGGCACACTCACTTTTGTTACAGTTGATTTTATCACACTCACATTTGTTACAGTTGATGTTATCACACTTGTTATGACTCACCTGTGTTTCAGTTTATGTTATCACACTCACCTGTGTTACAGTTTATGTTATCACACTCACCTTTGTTACAGTTGATGTTGTCACACTCACCTTTGTTACAGTTGATGTTATCACACTTGTTATGACTCACCTGTGTTACAGTTTATATTATCACACTCACCTTTGTTACAGTTTGTTATCACACTCACCTTTGTTACAGTTGATGTTGTCACACTCACCTTTGTTACAGTTGATGTCATCACACTCACCTTTGTTACAGTTGATGTTATCACCATTAAAGGACTCATCTTTGTTACAGTTGATATCATCACACTTGACTCACCTTTGTTACAGTTGATGTTATCATACTTGTTAGACTCAACTTTGTTACAGTTGATGTTATCCTACTTGTTAGACTCACCTTTGTTACAGTTGATGTTATTATACTTGTTGGACTCACCTTTGTTACAGTTGATGTTATTATACTTGTTGGACTCACCTTTGTTACAGTTGATGTTATCATACTTGTTAGACTCAACTTTGTTACAGTTTATGTTATCACATTTGTTAGACTCACCTTTGTTACAGTTGATGTTATAACAAGTGACACCTATGTTTCAGTAGATGTTGTCACACTTGACTCACCTTTGTTACAGATGATGTTATCATACAAACCTTTGTTACAATTGATGTTATCACACTCATCTTTGTTACAGTTGATGTTGTCGTACTTGACTCACCTTTGTTACAATTGATGTTATCATACTCACCCTTTGTTACAGTTGATGTTACTACACTTGTTATGACTCACCTTTGTTACAGTTGATGTTATCACACTCACCTTTGTAACAGTTGATGTTATCACACTCATCTTTGTTACAGTTGATGTTATCACACTTATTATGACTCACCTTTGTTCCAGTTGATGTTGTCATACTTGACTCACCTTTGTTACAGTTGATGTTATCACACTCACCTTTGTTACAGTTGATGTTATCACACTCACCTTTGTCACAGTTGATGTTATCACACTCCCCTTTGTTACAGTTGATGTTATCACACTCATCTTTGTTACAGTTGATGTTGTCTTACTTGTCTCACCTTTGTTACAATTGATGTTATCATACTCACCTTAGTTAAAGTTGATGTTATCACACTTGTTATGACTGACCTTTGTTACAGTTGATGTTGTCGTACTTGACTCACCTTTGTTACAGTTGATGTTATCACACTCACCTTTGTTTTAGTTGATGTTGCCACACTCACCTTTATTACAGTTAATGTTATCATACTCACTTTTGTTACAGTTAATGTTATCACACTCACTTTTGTTACAGTTGATGTTATCACATTTGTTATGACTCGCCTTTGTTACAGTTCATGTTATCACACTCACCTTTGTTTTAGTTGATGTTGCCACACTTACCTTTATTACAGTTCATGTTATCACACTCACCTTTGTTACAGTTGATGTTGTCACACTTGTTATCAAGGTCCTTTTCACAATGTCGCCCAGTCTGACCCGGCGGGCACATACACTGGTACCCACGCTCCACGTCCGGGACACACACCTTGTACTCCGGGCATGGACCCTCTGAGCAGCTACGTGGGTTTGGGAGGCAGTTTTCACCTGGAGGGGACAAGAGATGCTAACCCTTTACTGCTCAGATACACATTTTAAAACGTTTGTAGTCCATTATAAAATCAAATAAAATTAAAGATCTTTCTTAAGACAAGCTTAATTTCCAACCATACAATACTAATGAGCAGCAAACAGCATAAAACCTGAACAGCCAGCGAGTATTTTCACTTTGTTTTCTGAGTGTGAACGTGTTAATAAAAGTGATTGGGTTTGTCCCTTTTTTAACTGCATGTTGTGATTGGAGATGTATTATCTCAGTACTTGGTGAATGGGGCCAGTCATTTGAAATGTGAAATTAAGAGCGTTAGTACAATATTTAAAAAAAAAAGTACATTTCAATCTTAAAAGTCTGATATGTTTGTATGAAGGTTGAATAACACAAAGTTTTCAATTGAATTTGATAATACTTCATATGTTTTTGTTTTTTTTATATATAAATATCAGTCAGAAAAATCCTGGCAAGGAATAACATTAAAAACAAAACAAAAGTTAAGTGAGGATTATACACATCCTATCTGAAAGTATTTGATGCATTCTTTGAACCAATCATTAATAAACTCGTTACACTTTTTAACGTACCTATATTCCCGTTGGGGCACTCACACTCGTATGTGTACTTGTGCTTGGCCGATACGAAGCTCCCCCCGTCCAGGAAAACAGGAACCAGACTGTTCTTGTCGAACTCTACAAGTCCCAAACATTCCCCATCCTTACACAGATCCTTGGTGCAAATATCAGAGAAAACACTCACAATCTTCACGCCCAAAGCGTTCTCGAGTTCATCCACCATTTTCATGACCTTCCGTTTCAGTCTGTCCCTGGGTAGATACTCGCTTCCCTTGTAAACAGCAAACAACACGTCAAGGTTCTTGTCTCCTGTGTTACGGCGTTTTCTTGCTGACTTGTTGATGGAACTCTGGGAGTTCTGAATATTGATTATCGTCACATCGCTTGCTCTTACATTCAGATCATCCTTCACCACTCGAATAAAGTCAGCCTTGTGGATTTTCACAAACTCCTGAGGTTCCATATTCTCAAATTGTATGGTGACAGAATTATCGATCATTTGCTCCGTGATTGTAGTAACATCGACATTAACAATACCATATGAGGTATACTTTCCATCCGTGACACTAACATTGACACTGTATCTACCTGAATCCAAGCCAGCGAATGCGATCAAGCGCCCATCTTTCTTGTCGATATCAAACATGTTACGATGCACAGAAGACACCGTATAGGAGAGAGTATCAAACTTGTCCCCGTCCACAGCTTTTAGAGTACCAATCACACCTCCTGGGAATTCATCCAGATACGAGCTAATGGAAACATCTAGATTAGAAACCACAGGGGCTTGGGTGCTTTCTTCAATCACCTCCACATCAACGTTGACATCTGAAAACATGGCCGGGGTGCCGCTGTCAAATACCCGCACCTTAAGGTTATATNTTGTGACCAATGAGGTCAAAGGTGAAGGGCGCACCATTGGGGTCAAGGTCATCATCTGTGACCTCAAATTTCAGGATGCACGTTGTAAGCTTCCTGTCCTCCTAGAAAATTGAAATAAATTGAAGAATATTTTCATAGATCTAATAGCATCTTATCACTTAAGATCATTTTATAACAGACCATACAAAATTTTGAAAATTCAGTTAAAAATAAGGATACTTAAATTATGAAAACAAAAAGCCATAAAAGGATAATTCAACTCTTGTGGACAATAAAAAATTATGAAAATTATTAATACAATTTGATGTTATTTTTGTGGTACTTGAACCTTTTTAACTTACAAATTTGGTAAGCTAACACAGTTAGAGGTTATAATGAAACATGGACAAAAAATATCATAATAAACCTTTTTCTATTTTAAAATAACCGAAACATCAAAAGCAAAAAAAAAATGTTTCAGCCATACAACAAATACACCCTAGAAAACACACAACACATGACAGTTTAGCTTCAAATATTCAAGCTTGAACAAATAGCATGTACATGAACTTATTTCAAATAAAACAGGTTGTTTTGTAACAGTATTATTTATATCATCATTCAGTTATTCAGGTTTCATGCAATGAATACTAGGCATGTGGTTACCTTTTTAAATGACCCATTATAAAACTATCAATTTAATATATATGCACAGGAAAAGCAAGAACCTTTTTTGTGCACTTTTTTAAAATACGATTTCTTAAATATTATCAGGGCTCGACATAAAGGCACGTCCGAATGACTTTCAATGCCTGTACCTTGGTCCGGGCTAGCCAATGTCCCAGGAACATGCCCGACCGGTAGTCCATATAAACAGACTCCCAGAGCCTTTGATAATTTTAACTATGGCAGCTCTGGGAGTCCATATGCACCCCTTCATAAACATGGGTGCAGTTCAGCGCACGGAATCCGTGCGCTTCACTAAACAGACGTCGTTCGAGACAAATTGAAGAAAATAATGAATAAACTTCTTAAACATGTTAAATTTACCTGAATGGCAACCTGCGATTGTTATCCTTTGCATGCACCCTATTAAAAACACGACGATGTTTCAACACACTTTTCTCGCCACCATTTTTATTTTTAAATTTGAAACAGTATATTCTGTATCGAATACCACATCTCTATCGACTTAAATAGGCTCCATCACATAACCCGACGTGCAAAAAATTGGTGTAGTCCGACCTTGCTGATATTGGGTCAGTTCTCTCCCTTTTCCAAGATGGTGGATACATCGTGCGAAAGATAAACAAAGTCAATAAAAAGCAATTATTTCTTGCTTTAATGGTACCATTCGGATGAGTTTGTAGTTTAGACAGTTAAACTTTGATAAGATCTTGCAGTTTTAGTGTTCCTTAACCCTTGCATTGTAGATTAAATTTTGCACCCATGTTAATGAAGCGGTGCATATGGACTCCCAGAGCCGTCATAGCAAAAATTATCATAGGCTCTGGGAGTCCGTTTATATGGACTAGCCCGACCGGTCGTGTGTATTTTCGGCGGGATTATTATGTGTTCTATATCAATAAACTGCATTTAAAATAAGCTTTTCAAAGATGTAAAAATCTTAATACAGTACGATCAGATGACAATTAAATCCCAGAGTGAAGTCGGTGACAACAAACGCTTTTTATCGGTCGATCTCGGCTTTTATATAGAACTTAAAGGGAGTTAACCCTGTACAATTCTACGACTTCCGTAACGCGTTATTTTGCGACATTTAAGATTCAATTACGATTTGTTGTCAGACGGCAACCACGGTTTATTATATCTATGTAACTTAAACAGGTTTTAACGTTTATGTCGTTGTTCAAGTTTGGCTTTACTGGTGGGGATGGGGGTTCCTCGGATAAGAAAAGAAAAGGAAAGGAGGAAAGTAAGAAAAAGTACGAGGAAAAAAGAACAAGGAAATTTCTCCCGAAATGGCGTGAAGATTACAAATGGCTGGAATACAACGAAGAAGAAGACCATATGTTCTGTACACCATGCAGGCATTTTGAAAAGGATGGCAGATTTGTCACAGGTACAAATAATTACAGAATTGATGCAATCAAACAACATGCAGAATCTGTCGTCCACATGACTTGTGCAAAAAGGTATGACATTAAACTCCTTCAAGACAAAAATGTGACTGTCCATTGTTCATTTACGGGAGAAGTCGCTGCTTCTTCATCAGCGTCAAATGATGGGTTACAGCCAGCAGTTATTGGGCCATTAGACATAGCTGTAAGAAAATTAAACGAAGACCAACAAAAAAAATTGATCGTTGTTTTCAACACAGCATACTTTGTGGCTAAAAGAGAACTCCCATTTTCTCTGTATCCAGATCTGCTGAAATTACAATCACAAAATGGAGTTGACCTACCAAGCAGCTATCTGACTGACCAAGCATGCAGGCGATTCATGGAGTTCATTTTTAGAGACATACAATCCAACTCGATTGCATTACTGAAAAATGCCAGAGTTCTGTCCATTATGTTTGATGGCGCTACGGATGTAGCAGTATGCGAAAATGAGATAGTATATGCCCGTGTTGTCGATGAAGGAGCCCCAAGAAATGTTTTTGTCAGCATTGAAAACATCGAACATGCTCATGCAGTAGGTGTGCTGGCTGGAATTGAGTCTGCTATGGGAAGTGTTGATGAAGAAGGCTGGAACTGGAAAGAGAAACTGATTGCAACGGGGTCAGACGGTGCCAGTGTCAACCTGGGAAAAAAGAACAGTGTGACAAAACTCTTGAAAGATCAAATTCCCCACCTGGTAGCTATGCACTGTGTAAGTCACCGTCTGGAACTAGGTGCACTGGATGCAATGAAGGCAAAGAATGCCAAAGTATTTCTTGATTTGAGATCAGTCCTCCTTAACTTGCATAAGCACTATCATTATAGTCCCAAAGCCCTGAGGGAGTTACAGATGCTAGCAGAAGCAATGGAGGAAAAAATGATAAAGCCTGTTAACCTTCAAGGCACAAGGTGGATGCCCCATCTCAGTAGCAGTTTGGAGGTATTGCTAAAGCAATACTGTGTGTTTGTAGCTCATTTTGAAAACACTGTGGAGGGCAAAATTGGCACAGTTGATGTTCAGAGCCGTGCAAAAAACATTCTTAAGCATCTTAAATCCTACGATCTTCTGCAATACATGCATTTCCTGAAAGATGTACTTTCTGTTTTGAGCGAGCTCTCATTGAAGTTCCAGGAAGATAGGTCTGGCCTTCCAGAAGCATTGGAGGCCTTGGAAACAGCGTGCTTACAGCTGGTGGCGCAGAAGCAAAGGCCTGGTGAAAGTCTTCAAAAATTCATGGACACGATTGATGACAATGGCAAGTTTCTTGGAGTACAACTCAGTAAGCCAACACTGACTCCAGACAGATTGAAAGAGCGTCAGAACTCCATCATCGACCTCGTCATGGACCACATCAACCAGAGGATGGGCGATATTGACTCGGGTAACATACTCAAGGATATGCAAGTGTTCTATCCGGTCAATCTTCCTGAGACGGAACAGGACATTGCCGTCTTTGGAGAGAGTGAGGTTACAGCTCTTTGCGAGTACTATGCCCCAGTGCTTAACAGATTAGGTTGTGATATTGGGCAACTGAAGAAGTGTGAATGGCCGGCCCTGAAAGTACATATGAGAAAACAACCTAGAAACATGAGTGTTCAAGAATTCTACAACAGGCTCTTCACCAATCCCAACTTAAAAGAGACCTTCAAAAATGTAATAATGTTGGTGGAGATTATTTTGTGCATTCCTGTTTCAAGTGCTGTGTGCGAGAGAGGTTTTTCAGCAATGGCACGCATCAAGTCAGATTGGAGGGCCAGCTTGAACATTAAAATGTTGAATTACCTCATGACAATCACACTCCAGGGTCCACAACCTTCAGACTACAACGCTGAAAGGGCTCTTGCTATGTGGTGGCATGGTGGACAGAGGGCAAGACGACCTTGCTTTGATGATCCCGAGGAGATCATATGATAGGAACAGAATTTTTCGTCAAGTACACTGATTCAGTATTATGTGTGCAAAGTGTGAATAAGACAAGTATTTAGAAGCTTGTTGTTGATCATGTTACAGTTTTCTTTTAGTTTAGTGATGTATGTTTTCTAGTCTACATCAACATATTGGTCTCTACTTGTTGTTGATTATGCTGATTCAGTATTATGTGTGAAGTGTGACAAAGACAAGTTTATAGAAACTTTCCAGTTTGTGACCATGTTCTCTTTTCTGGTGCATGTTTATCTAGTCTAACATTAAGATGTTACTCACAATACTCATATTATTTTGTTAATGTTTAAAGTTTTGAAAGTTCTGATTAAAAGAAAAGAAATGATACAATGCCAGATGTCCTTATTACATTGTAATTCATATGACAATAACAGAATACAAATCGTACAATACTAGTCTTAAGCAGATGAATATTAGCATTAGTAAGGCAAGCTAATAAGAATGATTGAATCATAATTGCGCATCTCCACTCACAAGAAAATGCAAGTTGAATGATAAATATAAATGTTTTGATAATACTTGGGTCAGGGCACATGAAAGATTGGTCAGGGCTAGTAGGTTCTGCATTTACTAGCCCGAACGGGCTAGTTGAAAAAAAAGTTAGTGTCGAGGCCTGTTACACTTACAGCCAAGTTTAACGTGGTTTAGTTTTGACTTCA
>VMBQ01001990.1:112670-128899 GCA_007657795.1 Dreissena rostriformis
CACCTCCACAGTCTAGCCCCTCCCACCACAGTCTTGCCCCTCCCACCACAGTCTAGCCCCTCCCACCACAATCAAGCCCCTCCCACCAGTCTAGCCCCTCCCATCAGTCTAGTCCCTCCCACCTCCCCAGTCTAGCCCCTCCCACCAGTCTAGTCCCTCCCATCACCACAGTCTAGCCCCTTCCACCAGTCTAGCCCCAAACAGCACAGTCTAGTCTCTCCCACCTCCATCTAGCCCCTCCCACCAGTCTAGCCCCTCCCACCACAGTTCTGCCCCTCCCACTTCCCCAGTCTAGCCCCTCCCAACACAGTCTAGCCCCTCCCACAAAGTCTAGCCCCTCCCACAACAGTCTAGCCCATCTCACTTCCAAAGTCTAGCGCCTCCAACTTCCAGTCAAGCCCCTCCCAACACAGTCTAGCCCCTCCCACTACAGTCTAGCCCCTCCCACCTGTAGAACGCGTGTCCCCATAGCTGCGTCCTCCCGGACCTGCCCAGTGTAGTGTTTCTGCAGGAACACAGGGGCATTGTCGTTCACATCAGTCACGTTGATCTGCACGTAGGCAGTGTTGCTTAGTGGAATATCACCATGATCTTGGGCTCGAATTGTGAGCACGTAGCCTGGAACTGACTCATGGTCCAGGTATCCCGCGGTACGGATGACACCTGCCGAGTTGAAGAAAAGGCTAGTTGTTTTGTGCTTTCTAATCAAATATAGAAACATATTTGTGAATTAAAAACTAACATAGCACAATGTGTTAGAATCCCTTTTTAAAGTCTGACAACATATTGAACAGAATAAAATAAATTGAAAAATTGTTTTCAGTGTGGTAACATACTGTTTGTATGTTACCACAAAATGTTAGTTTTTTTGCCCATAAACATCACTAGTACGGTATACTACTAACTGTCTCTCTTTGTTTGTGTAAATGGTGTGCATCCAGTTATCAGGTTCTGGGTTTGATCCCCATTCTAAGATGTTCCCAACAACTTACCAAGACACCAAGTACTGGTTCTACGCAGGAAACTGACTTGAGAGTGTCTCTCCAGCTAAAACAAATAGGTGTAAACTAATGACTGGCAAACAAACACCAACCTGTGTCGGGCTCCACTGTGAACTTGTCCTTGTCATTTCCAGCTTGTATGAAGTATGCAATCTTGGCATTGAGACCAATATCCCTACTTGTTGCTCGTACCGTGGTCACATACTGACCGATGACCGCGTCTTCAGGCACAGATGACCAGTAGGTGGTCAGCTCAAACTCAGGTGGGTTATCGTTGATGTCTGTCACTGTGATGTCGATGTCCATCTCACTGGTAAGTTGAGGGGTACCCTGTAAATACAGAAACGTGGTCTCACAACACTGCACTTTGCTGTGATATGTATAGCATGATAGTCTATAACTTCATAGATTATAGATTATTTATAGATTATTGATAATTGGTTATAGTATAACTATAACAAAGTTATAAATAGCATAAAAAAACCCACTAAATTATGAGGTTCTTAAAGGCAACTAAATAAAACTAATTTCCACAACAAAATAAAAAAAGATTTCATTACAGTGTATTTGAAAAACACCATACCAAATCATGACCAATCTGCAACTTAAAGCAGTGATACAATGGGCATACCTTGTCAGTGGCCCTGACCCGTAAGGTGTATGCAGGCATTCTCTCTCGGTCAAGAGGCTTGGACAGCTGGATCAGTCCACTCTTTGAGTCCATCTTGAAAGTCTCGCCAGGATTGAATATTAATGAGTACACTATCTGGCGGTCGTTGCCTGAACATACACAATAACTCAAGAGAAATATGTGGGATGATCAACACAACAGATATTAATTCAACCTTACCACTTTTGTAAAAGATATTAAGAAACTATACTTAAAAGTATTTTTACTGTACTGTTTGACAGTAATTATTAATATATAAAAATGCAAACTTGATAGATCCAAAGTGTAATAAAGTTAGTAAATCCAAAATAAAGTTATTGACCGCAATGCACCTGTTTAACACTGCCCACCCACCAAAATCTAATAACCAGGGTTTTCAATGAAGTTAAAAAACGAACATTCTTTGACCATGAGTTTGTACCTAAATCGGCATCAGAAGCAGTCACACGATAGACAAGGGTGTTGACAGGTGCTCCCTCACTGATACTGACTGGCTTGTCTAGCGTCTCAAACACAGGGCTGTTGTCGTTGACATCGCGTATTATAAGGTGTACCTCCATGACACAGAACTTGCCCCCGATGTCCACAGCCCTCACCTCCATGTAATAACGGTCCACACGCTCTCGGTCTAGAGACACAGCAGCTGTCAGGATGCCTGCAAAGGGAGATCAATCTGATTATGTGCAAGGGAGAAAAGTCTCAATTTTCCCAGAATACATCTCACATCATGCTTAACCAGGCATGTTTCAAAATGTGTTACTTTAAAAAGTTAAATCCGAATTTGAAATTACAATTATTAGTTCCAGTTTTTTCATATTGCAAGATTATTTTCTCTTTGATTTGTTACATCATTTGTGAATCAAATTTCAGTTAGACATTAAATACATGTCAATTTTAATATAGTAAGCAAAAACTGTAAACAAAATTATCTTCAACTCCATTCATTAATAATGCTTTATCATATTACAGCCACTGTTCATGTCCTACCAGAGTTAGGTTCGATGTAGAAATCTTTGGCGCCGTCTCCCGTGAGTTTGTATCTCAAGGAACCGTATTCGTCTGCGTCCGTGGCCTTAAGGCGTGCGATGATCCAGCTTGGGGTCACATCCTCACTAACCACGGCCGTGTACACGGGCTGTAGTGGGCAACAAAGTGGGCAGTATTAACCCTTTACTTATCAGATATATATTTTGTAGTTCCTTAGAAATTCAAATGAAATTAAAGACCTCTTTTGAAGGCTTCATTTCCATACCTAAGAAACTGATGAGCAAACAGCATAAAACCTGAACAGCCTGCAAGTTACTGGTTTTATACTGGTTGTGTATAGCCATTTTAACTTTTCTTCTGAGTGGGAAAGAGTTAACCCTTTAAGCGCTGGAACCGGATTTTGAAGGCCTTTGCAAACAGTTTGGATCCAGATGAGACGCCACAGAACGTGGCGTCTCATCAGGATCCAAACTGTTTGCTATTCTGATAGTATTCTTTGAAAAAAAATCGAAGAAAATGCTAATTTTTGAAATTTAGCAGACAACATTTTAGCAGACGACAAATTTCCCAGCATGCAAAGAGTTAAGCTGATTTCAGGACTCAACTAAACACTAGGTACAAACAACTTTGTACTGTTTTGCACTTGTGCCACATGTCATGATGAAGTGCATTATTTGCATATTGACAACAGTCGTACAGGCACTTTAGTTTGAAATATAACATGGATGATTGCCCCTTTTTATTTTCTTCATGTAAATTAGAGCAAAAACAAGTTTTTCACAGCATTGAGAATAACAACTATTCCATTTGGAATACAAGCAATAAGATCCAATTTTGAATCGTTTACAATAATATTTTGTTTGCCGTTCTCAAGGTTTCCACAAGTGGGAAAGAACCAGTATATAATTTAAACATTTTAGTATGGAATTGTTAATGCATATTTATTGAAAAGAACATTATGATAGTCTTAATATTGTTATAATATTTGTTTGTTTGAATATGATGTTTTTACATGTAGAAAGTCTTTGGCTTATGATATTATATCAATATAAATACAGAAAAGTGTTTGTTTGCAAAACGTTTGCCTAATCAACCTTGCTATTAATTTTTACCTTAAAAATAACAGCATAAAGTTTCAGAGACCACACAATTCAAACTTATATATGTCAGTACTGACCTTGCTGCAAATTGGGGCATTGTCATTAGCGTCCAGAATGTCAATTGTTAGTGTTGCCATGGTAACAAAGGCGCCATCAGTGACAGCAACAGTCAGCTTGTACCTCGGCACCTGCTCTCTGTCAAGTACACGATTCACGTAAACATCGCCATTTTTACGAATCCTGAATTTCCCTTCTGGGTCGCCTTCTGTGATGTAATACTGAGTGTCAGAGGTCAAATCCTTGTCAACTGTTGTCAAGGTCATAAGAATGGTCCCCTCAAATGCGTCCTCATTCACTGCAGCCTGGTATATGGAGCGCGTGAACTCGGGAGAGTTATCGTTATGGTCCATCACCTTGACCTGTACGATGGTGAAGTTCTGAAGGGCTTGCGGACCTTCATTATCCTTCACCCAGACAGTCAGGTTATATAAGTCCTGTGCCTCACGGTCCAAGGGTGATAACAGGTTTATCACCCCTGTGCTGGAATCGATGCTGAATTTCTGCGAATATTTCCTTACATCGTCTCCGAACGAGTAGACGAATTTTGAAGACCTGTCTAAATCACGTGCCACAACCTGTATCAGTTCTGTTCCAGCGTCCGAGTTTTCTGGTACAGTGACCATGTAGGGGAACGACTCAAAGTATGGGTAATTGTCGTTTATGTCCATCAATCGAATGCAGACAATGGCTTGCTGCACCAGTGGGGGGTTGCTTAGTGTCTGAGCTTGCACTGTCAGCGTGTAAACACTCATTGTCTCCATGTCCACAGCAGATGCCACATGAATTCTCCCCTGACTGTCAATACTAAACCTTGCTGGTGAGTTACTGCCCTTTGTGTACCCTGGGACTATAATGTACTCTAAGGGTGAAGAGCTCAGGGCTCTAACGGTGGCGACTACTGAAGAAACTGGTTCGTTCTCGAGCATGAAGAATGAGTATGCAGGCTGGGAGAATATAGGTTGAGCGCTGTCGTTGTCTGTAACCCAAATGTTGACCGGAACATCGTTCTTCATAGGGGTCAGCCCCTTGTCACTGGCTTGAACAAAGAACTGGAAATACTCATTCACTGAAATAAAACAAGAAGTCATTGTAACTTGTAATTTGTTCATTTGTGTTATTCTGTAAAAACCTTTAAATATAAATCATTTGCAGAAATAAAAATCTTTTGAAAATTTCATTATCAACAAATCAGTCTTTTCTACAGAAAAATTATGAGAGCAAAGATGAAAATTGAATGTCAGATTTCTGTAATGATGTAATTAAAACAACACACATTTTTAAAGTCGAGAGCGAAATAATTCTCCAGATACAAAAAAGTCTATAAAAGTCTGAAAAAAAAAATGACAAACTTTTTATAATTCACACCCACAAATTATTTACTGCATAAAAAAAAAATACACAAGTCATACAGGTAACAAGATTGGCGAGAAAATATGCTAATTTTAATTTACTATAAATAAATGCACATACCAGATTCCTTGAGACTGGCTGCGAGAGTTATCGTTCCTGAGTTTGGATCAAGACGGAATGTTTGAGTCACACGCTCGGAAGTTCCTGGAGAGAAGCTGTATTCAATTGCTCCATTCCTGTCTATATCTGGATCCTCAGCAAGAATCTGATTGGTTGAAATAAAGCATGCATGTTGGGACCTACTTATCAAACACAGCATTGCATAGTTATCTTGACTGTGTCTTAATGAGAAAATTGTAAGTCCATTTCCTTGCTAGAAACAAGCTGAATTGTATTGAAAGACAAAGGTTAGCTGAGATAATTGTGAGATAATTGTGAGTTCATTTCCTGGAAAGAAACAGACTGATACCTCTTGAAAGACAGAGTATTACTGAGAAATTTCGATACTATTCTCGGGTCCAAAGGCTCAAATGGGTTAACATAAGGTATCATAATCAGGATCTTCAAGCCAATGGTGCGGCCCAATAGATATTGAGAACATTGACACCGTGCTACATGCCTGCAGGATAGTGTAGTTGAGAGGCAACCCGTCCAGAGCAGTGACCTTGTATTCCTGGGCAAGGAACAGTGGCACATTGTCGTTCTGGTCAGACACGGAGATATGCACGGTCGTGAAGGTCATACGACCGCCATTGTCTGTGACGGCTACTGGGACCGAGTACACGGACCTTTGTTCACGATCCAGCACTTGCATTGAGTACAGCTCACCTGAAAACAGCAGTTTCAGCTCACATTGATTGGTTCAGAACCAGTAAATAAAGGATGATACTATTTTGGAAAAATCATTAAAAAAACATTTCCACTATAATAAGTCTTTTACTGTCAGCAGTCAAGTTGAGTATTCACTTTCAAAGTTCTCAAACTGAGTATTAAGACCAAGGAAAGTATTTGAAACATTTTCACCCTTTGAAAATTGAAATAACATGAGATTGCAAAAGCATACATTATTGACATATTACAAATAGAAGCAAGAAAAAAATGCTTATCAACATGAGCCCCTACCAGTGTCAGCGTCCATGCGGAAGTACTGCTGCATTTCCTCGCTGGGAATGGAGTAGGTGATCATCCCATATGTCCCGTCATCTTGGTCAGTGGCCTTGACCTGAGTGACCAACATCCCCTCCCCGTAGTTCTCGGGAAATTCTGCTACATAGATTTGGCGGTCAAACCTCGGGGCATGCTTGTTGCTATTCTGTACCTTGATATTCACGCGGGCAAAGTTCGAGAACACGCCATCGGAAACGGAAATATTCAGATTGTAAGCGAGGTGAAGTTTTGGAACCCTGTGCTGAGAAAGAAGTATGATCCCTTTCACTTGATCCATTTCAAATGTCTGATCATCGTTTCCTGCTATTATAGAATAGCGTAGCGCCCCTATGCTACACGAGTCAGGATCGGTGGCCGAAACCTTGGTGATTAGCTGACCTCTGATGACCAGGTCAGTGATTGTGCACTGGTAGTACGGCTGGTCAAACACTGGAGGGTTGTCATTAAGGTCATCAACCTTCACGATAACCGTTGTCGTCCCTGACAACGCTGGAACGCCACTATCAGATGCCTCGACCAAAAGCTGATATTCCCACTGTATTTCTCGGTCCAAGAACCGTTTGGTAAATATTGTCCCTGTTTCAGGGTCAATCGAGAAACAGTCCAGCGCATTACTTGAGCTGCGAGGTAGTAATGTGTAGTGGATAAGGCCATTGTTTTTCGGTTCAGGGTCAAAGGCTGTCACTTTGGTAACCATGGCACCAATTCGGGCAGATTCAGATATGCTGACTTTGTAGAGATGCTCCGAAAAACTCAGGGTAATGTTGTTTACATCCTGCAAAAGTAAAATCTAAGATCATAATAAAGGCAAAATATATAATTAATACTGTGGTTGTCAAAAGATAACAAAATGTTTGAAACATGTGCAAACAGATACAGTGGAAAACTACTCCACTTGATCTTCATAAATGTATTATACAAAAATATTATTAATTTAAGTATGTTTGTGCGCTTTGAAGTAATTTATATATACTTACACACCAAGTGGGAACCAATTCTATTTTAAACAAATTGTGCCACACTATTTGGCGTAGATCTTAATGAAAAGATTCAACATCAACAATTTTACAAAAAATGTGTAACAAACAAGGCTTGTCACCATAGGATGACATATGCCCCCTTTTTCCACATTTTTCTAAACCTAAACGCAAAGTGTTTTTCCACATTTTTCGAAACCTAAACGCAAAGTGTGACGGAATTTCAGAAGGACAGACAGACGAATTGCTGACAGACAGATGGACAGTGCGATCACTATATGCCCACCTTCGGGGGCATAAAAAGTAAAATATTTAATGTAAGTATTTCAAAATGAAGAAGAACTATTGGTCCCCACAAAATTGACCATACCTGAACAGTGACCATAAGCATGGCCATAGCCGTCAGTCCAGACATGACCTCAACCGCCTGGACAGTCAGATTGTAGCTGGATGTTGACATGGTTACCTCCCCCTGAACCTTGACCAGACCTACAACAAGCAGACAGTCTCCATGTGACGTTTGACGTGAGAATGAGAGGGGACATCTGGGCATGCTATTTTGACTCTTGATCTGAGATAATTTATATGTTATATCAGGAGGTGATGCATTTGGTATATTGAGAGATGATGGTGAAAGGGTTCTGTCTGATATAGAAGTGTTAAGCAAGTTTCTCAAGTTTTGAACTCTCACCCTTCAAAATACTTAAGAATAATGCTTTAATAAGTTACTTAAAATACATTGTAGACACTGTTCAGGGGTGTCAATTGGCTGAAATCTTAAATCCTGAAAATCATCCTAGAATTTGGGGGCCAGAGTCAAAAGAGTTTTAATTATTCATTAAATTATGTTTTCTTTGTAAACAATATGCCAAAGATCAATAATTTGTGTTTAAGATGACATTTTGTGACAAGAATGCTTAAAATAATCAAAACAATCCTCTGATTTATATCAATATCAAAAGTTTTCCTTGAGGGCTTAAATCCTGAATTCAGGAATAATCCTGAAAATTGACACCTCTGCACTGTTATAATAATTCTAATTGTGATAAAATGTGCTTTTTTTGTCCAGTGCCTGGACTATTTCTTGTAGATTTTGTTTTTAATTTTACACTAACCTACTGAATCAGCTGTATTAACCCTCAATTTCGAAGTCCAAACTATTTTTCCAGTTAAGTAAAAAAAAAATACATTTGTGAGATTACTTATTGAGCTTTATGGAGAGGTATTAGTAGCTATCTTGTATGTTTCAAATGAAGTCAAATCTATCTTAAGAGAACTACATAGAAAGTTAGAAATCACTTTTGTATATTGAAGAATAATTCAATTGGCTTTTTCAACATTGTAGTAAATTCTTTATTTTTAAGATTAATGTTGATAAAATTCCATAAGTAAATGTTTCATTCCAATCAAGTAGATTCAGTTAATGGTTATTAAATCCACACTTAAATATCATCAATGATTCTTTCTTGTTGAGCTATTATATATAACAGTATTCCAAAAGAGTATACCATAGTCTATTCTATGATAATAATATTTATAAATGTTACATGTACTGGTATATACATTCTAGATGGGTATACATGTGCTAACCCTTTGAGCGCTGGAACCGGATTTTGAAGACCTTTGCAAACAGTTTGGATCCAGATGAGACGCCACAGAACGTGGCGTCTCATCTGGATCCAAACTGTTTGCTGTTCTGATAGTATTTTTTGAAAAAAAAATGAAGAAAATGCTAATTTTAGAAATTGAGCAGACAACATTTTAGCAGACGACAAATTTCGCAGCATGCAAAGGGCTAAAGTTGTAGAAAATCTACTTAGTTGAGCTAGCTGCATTTGAGCAACTAGGGAAAATTGTAACTACTATAAAAGTTAAAAAATAAATAGTAAGAAGAAATCACTAAATCTTATCAAGAAGAATTTGTCAATTTTACGTTTAGAAGTCCTTCACAGTATAAAGTAGGATAATAGTAAGTTGTTTATAATTTGAGCTGTGCCATGCAAAAATGGAGCTCGTGCCATATGCGGTTAGCATAGCACCAGGCCAGCCTGCACATTTGCACATGTTGGTCAGGAGCCACACTGCTTGCTTTAACCCTTTGAGCGCTGGAACCGGATTTTTAAGGCCTTTGCAAACAGTTTGGATCCAGATGAGACGCCACAGAATGTGGTGTCTCATCAGGATCCAAACTGTTTGCTATTCTGATAGTATTCTTTGAAAAAAATTTGAAGAAAATGCTAATTTAAGAAATTTAGCAGACAACATTTTAGCAGACGACAAATTTCCCAGCATGCAAAGGGTTAAATTCATATAATGTTTCTTGATCACATTGTGGACAAGGTAACCCCTGACCAGATTAAGAGAACGTGCCGGCTGGTCTGGAGCTACGTTGGCCACATATGGCATAAGAACCATGTTTGCATGACGAGGCTAATAAATTCAATACACTGTGTCGTTAACTTTTGAAGATGTTACAGAACAAACTATTAAAGTTAATGAAGTCGTTAATTAAATAAACAATGAATGTCTTTAACAGAAGAATGCTTTTATCGAATGTAACTTGCACTATATATAAGCACACTGTTTTCAGATTGTAACTACCATATCTGAAAAAGGTAAACAAAACAGAAATACCATCATATGAAAGGTGGAAACAGTAGTTCTGTCTGTATAGATCAAAGAGAAGGAAATAGATCCCAAGATACCAGAGAAAAGATCAAAACAAGATGTTAGTAAAAGTAAAATAGCTGTGAAAACCAAATAAAACTCAATAAACAATGTCTTTGATACTTGGTATAAAGCAGGCCATATCCAAAAGTGAAATTACGATGAGATTACAATAAGTAAACATGGAACTTCATGCTCTTTGTAAATAGTGTCCAGCACAGTGCCATGTAAATAGTGTCCAGCACAGTGCCATGTAAATAGTGTCCAGCACAGTGCCATATTAAAGGCATAAATCATGCCCTTTCCCATGGCCCTTACCCATTGACCTTACACTGTTTGTTAAGTCATTTAAATAAAACCACAATCAACTTTTGCATGCCCATCATTTAAATAAGCATTATTCAAAATTAACCTCAAAGCCCATATTGCTTGTCAAGATTATGTATTTGCATTTTATAAAACAGCTTTTATCGTATTAACTCTTTGAGCACTGGAACCGGATTTTAAAGGCCTTTGCAAACAGTTTGGATCCAGATGAGACGCCACAGAACGTGGCGTCTCATCAGGATCCAAACTGTTTGCTATTCTGATAGTGGTCTTTGAAAAAAAGTGGAGAAAATGATGTTCTAAGAAATTCAGCAGACAACATTTTAGCAGAAGACAAATTTTCCAGCATTCAAAGGGTTAAACACATACCTTGCTAGTGAATGAGAAATGTATGTATATAATCATGACTTAACAAAATTAGGCTGTGATGTGTCATTGTATGGCTGTGACGTGTCATTGTATTATTCTTACAGTAGTCATCCTCAGATGGCTTTTTATTTTCAGTAACATTGTAACTTTGTACTGAAGTTATGACACAGTAAAATAAGCACTAATAAGAATAAGTACTCACAGCCAATCAAGTTCACAAAAAGTATGACCATGCAAAATTTAGAACTTTTGCCATTATAAATAACAGACTGTACTATAAAATTTAGTACCGTTTTGACAGATATCAAAGTTAAAAAGCTCAAAAGTTTGTCGCCTACTCAAGCCACATCTATGCCTGTGATCACACATAAACGTTTTGTCATTCTTAAAACAAAAGCAATAACTGTCATTAACTGGCCATGAATTATTCATTAAGAATGCTTTGTCAACAGTATGAATTGTCATTTAACTGCAAGAGGATTGCTTAATGGCCCAAGCAGTGTTGTTTTACTTGGGTCAATAGAATCTGGCATAAGACATTTTTTTTACACAATTAGCAAGTAAACTTATATTGAAATTGTCCTACCAATTGTGCCTGTAATTTACTGTCACAACAATGACGTAATATTACTCAACCTAACACCCAAACCCTTCATCATGCAATCGTGTCTGTCGTTATTGTTTCTAGCACCAGGCAAGGCAATAGCATCACCATGACAACTGAACCCTCAGTTCACACACAACCACAGCGGATATATGGGGGGCAGGGTCAGTAGAACTGCAAATGGCCTTCACCCGAGTAACACTGTAGGACATTGTGTTCCCAATCTCTTACATTAATTTGACCTAGTGACCTTGTTTTTGATACCATGTGATTCAGTTCCAAACTAAGCCCAGATATCATCAGGACAAATGTTCAGAGCAAGTTTCTCAAAAATTGAGCAAATAATGTGGCCTCTAGCCCTTTGAGCGCTGGAACCGGATTTTGAAGGCCTTTGCAAACAGTTTGGATCCAGATGAGACGCCACAGAACGTGGCGTCTCATCAGGATCCAAACTGTTTGCTACTCTGATAGTATTCTTTGAAAAAAAATCGAAGAAAATGCTAATTTTAGAAATTCAGCAGACAACATTTTAGCAGAAGACATTTCCCAGCATGCAAAGGGCTAGAGTGTCCAAGCACTCCCTAAAAACATGTGCTTGAAAATATTACAAAAAAAATTGATGAAACGAAATTTAAAATCTATAGAAAGAAACCAGAGCTATACCATTTTTTATCAATCAAGAATAACATCAGGTTAAAGAATATTAAGTTTAATATATTTCTTTCCCTAGATTCTACCTATATCTATTTACCTGGAAAGCTGATAAAATGCAATACAAGCAGACAAGCACTTTCAAAGAATGCAGATTTCATGTACAGATTCAGACAATACATAATTTTACTATGAGGTATAACAAACTAATGCATGGCACTAAGCATAAACTGCACCAAGTATCTTGATTATAAGATTTAGCTTATTGCTTCAGCAACCACTAAACTTTACACTAACCAAGCCCATTACATACGAAAAAACATGAGTAGCAATATAATATTATAGTGCCTGATGAAAATTTCCTATTTCTTATGATAAATCAGGTAAGACAAAAATGTCTTGAGCTCTTAAAGCTCCATGACTACTCAAAATCAACGAATATTTCGTACAATATTTTGTAAAATAAAGTTTAACAATTGAAAATCAGTGTTCCTTATGGCAATTGCCAAAAGTTCAATGCCAGATGTGGTCTGGTAACATAGATGTTTGTATATACAAAATGCTTGTTTTTTTATATCTATTTATTCGACACATGAACACTAACATGGTACCATTTAAGTGTTCGTGTGTCATATGAATAGATATACTTGCGGGAAATTGAAATGGAATTAATTGTGTCACAAATAAACAAGAGCACCGTCCAGCGGATGCCAACGCTCGGCTGTGGGTGCTTGGATTTTTATTTTTTTTACCTTTGACCTTGAAGGTCATCATTGACCTTGACCTTTTCACCACTCAAAATGTGCAGGTCGATGAGATACACATGAAAAAAAAACACCAAAAAACCTTTGACCTTGAAGGATGACCTTGACCTTTCACCACTCAAAATGTGCAGCTCCATGAGATACACATGCATGCCAAATATCAAGTTGGTATCTTAAATAATGCAAAAGTTATGGGCAATGTTAAAGTATTCAGACGACGCCGACTACGACGACGATGCGGCAGACGAGAGGGCTATGACAATACCTCGGGTTTTCTTCGAAAACAGCCGAGCTAATAAAAACGAGCATTTTGTATCTACAAAAAATCTATGTTACCAGAGCACATCTAACGTTGAAATTTTGGATATTGTTATAAGGAACACTGATAATTTATATGTTAACTTTATTTTACGAAATATATTACGAAATTGTCGTTAATTTTTACCGTTATAGAGGCTTTAATCCTTTCAGTTTACACATTTATTTATGATAATTATGCAATGTCCTGCATTGTTAAGGTGAGGTGAACAAGCAGTGAGATGTCTGCTAAAATACTCACAGGGGCTTTGCACATCCATGGCTTTAAAAAAAGACCGCACAAAATAATGGGATGCAACATTTATGGGGTATCGACCGTGAATTCACATCAAGAACTTGTAACAAGAGTCAAAAAACTGAAATAGTTGGTTGCCTTGGTGTTTTTTTTACTGAATAATACAATTGCTGATTTTGTTAAAATTTAAATCCCTTACTAATCTCATTTTGACACCTTTTTACAAGTTGCATACATACATGTACACACAAATAAAAGACTCGAATACATAAGCAAAATCAATTTTTACAAATTTTTAAATATATCAACAAAAGAAATTACATCAAAATAACACAGTGGCATTACAATTGTTTAAAAGGCAAAAATAAACTAAAAAAAGAGCTGTTGGCATAGGATGACATATGCCCCCTTTTTCCACATTTTTGTAAATCTTAACGCAAAGTGTTTTTCCACATTTTTTTTTTCTTCACTGATACATATTTATGTTTAAAATTCAAATAAATATTAAACTCATAACTTAAAACAAGTTTCCTATTTTCTGAAAAGAATAACATGATGTTGTATCAATATGCATAGTGCATTAAAATAAAATGCTTCATAAGTATATTGAAATCCTTTACATGAAATGCCTTGAAGGATATTTGTCAGCAAAACAAAGCATAAAATTGAATAAACAGCAATTACTTTTGTATAACAAAACCTTCCACCATAAAAGTTCACACTTTCATCACATTATTTGCATTCGCTTATACAAATATTTCACAACAAGGCACAAATATGATACACATACATAAAAGCATGTTTACTCCACAAAACAAACACCAAGTTCACAAAGCGTAACAAACAACAGACAAAATAAATGTCATTTTTTGTTTTTGTACAGTTAAGTCAATTGATATTATCATCTTTGCATTGAAATATCTTTTTACTTCTAATACCAATTTCACAATTAACCTTTTACAAATTTTCCCAAACAAAATTCCCCAAAATGTATACTGGCATAGTAACTCAACGACATAAAATTTTATCAGCAAAACTAAAATGCTCATAAACATTACATTAAACACAAAATTTCCGTCCAAATAACAACACTTACCAATATTGTAATCGACGTTGAAATCACCATACGTATCACCGTCACTGATTGTGTAAATGAGCTTCTGACCACTCGGACTGTTGGCGGAAAGACTCGCTACGGATGATCCCATTGGGAAGTACTCGGGAATTGAGGCGCGGTAGACTGTGTGCTCGAACACGGGATAGATGTCACTGATAATGGACACCTGCACTGATGTCTCTGTAGTCCTGGCTGGAAACCCTGCAACATTGGGTTGATTGTGCGATTGGGTTGATTTTGTGATTGGGTTGATGTCGGGATAGGGTTCTTTTTGTGATTGGGTTGTTGTTGTGATTGGGTTGTTTGTGTGATTTGGTTGGTGTTGTGATTGGGTTGATTGTGTGCTTTGGTTGTGTTGTGATTGGGTTGATTATGTGATTGGGTTGATTGTGTGATTTGGTTGATTGTGTGATTTGGTTGATTGTGTGATTGGGTTAATTGTGTGATTGGGTTAATTGTGTGATTGGGTTGATTGTGTGATTATGAGAATATGAATTTAAACATACATTTTGTCAAACTAAAAAACTCACACAACTCTTTTTCCTGCTAAATTTTGAGCAAGGCTTTGTATACATGGACTTATATTTTTGCATGTAACATAGCAAACACGTATATAATTGATATTCTATTTTTTATGGCAAACATGTCATTTTCGCTCTTGACAGATGCGAGGTCATTTGACACTGACAACTTCATTTGGCAAAAAAAACTTATTGCAAATGGTCAGTAAAAGAGATATAACACATGAAAACATGTTTTGAAGAGCGTTTGTTTACCACAGGACACGTCAACATATATCATGTGTCAATCATTCTAGAGACAATTTAACCACAACTTCACTAGAGACACAAAACTTGTTACAGATGATGCTTATCGAACCAAAACATCCATAATATGGCTCTATAAACAACTAATTGGGCACAAAACACTACATGATCTTTGTGGCAGCTGTGTTCAAGGGCAAATCGGTCATGAGCATGTGGATCATTGGGCATGTTAAAAGTACCTTGCACATCTACACTTCATGGTGATTACATATTTTCAGTTTCAATTTAATCACTTGAGAAAATGTAAAGGAACTTCAGTAAACAAACTTTATAATATAGTATTTCTGGACAAAACAACAGACCGGAAGAATGATTTTTTTTATATACCACCTTGCCCTTGCAGGGTATAACTTTTCAAAACCCAAACCCAGCATTCTTACCTCCGTCTCGTGCTGTGACTGCCAGTGTAATTTTCTGCCCGACATCAGTCTCCCTCAAAGGCTTAAACAGAGTTATCTGCCCTGAATCAGGATCGATGGCGAACCGGCTGTCGACTTCACCTTGACCTTTCCAGCTGTAGGTGACACGCCCAAACTTGTTTGCATCGTGATCAATTGCATTAACCTGGCAATAAAAAGTAATACCTTAAAATAAGCTGAATCTATTAACATGTTTCTTTTTCTCTTTTTTTAAATGCTCAATTAGTGAAAACTATAAAACAACAAGATGTGTTTGTGAAACACAATGTCCCCCTATATGACGTTTGACCTTGAAGGATGAACGTGCAGCTCCATGAGATACACATGCATGTCAAATATAAAATTGCTAGCTTCAATATTGCAGAAGTTACATTACATGAGCAATTTTGACCCATATATTTGACCTAGAAGGATGACCTTGACCTTTCACCACTCAAAATGTGCAGCTCCATGAGATACACATGCATGCCAAATATCAAGTTGCTATCTTCAATATTGCAAAAGTAATGGCCAATGTGCTTGGATTTTTATTTATTTTTGACCTTTGACATTGAAGGTCATCATTGACCTTGACCTTTTCACCACTCAAAATGTGCAGGTCGATGAGATACACATGAAA